>JAJPUD010000792.1:92627-106196 GCA_023553655.1 Myrmecobius fasciatus | reverse complement strand
TGTATATATATGTATGTATATATATATATATTCTATCAGTCAAATATTTTTACATAATTAACATGTATTAGACTTCTTGCCATCTAAGGGAGGGGGTGGGGATAAGAGGGAAAAATCTGTAACAGAAAGCTTTGCAAGAGTCAATGTTGAAAATTACATATACATATGTTTTGCAAATAAAAAGCTTTAATAAAAAAATCAAATGAGAAAAAGTGAGGAAAAAGGAAAAATAAAAACTATCTAAGGAAAACAGATTTATGAAAAAAGTTAACCAACTAGAAAAGGAGATACGGAGTCTCAAAGAAAAAAAATAATTCTTTGAAAAGTAGAATTGGGAAAGGGGAAGCCAGTGAAGCTATAAGAGATCAAGGAAAAAACAATAGATATATATATATATATATATAAAGAATGAAAAAGTTGGAGAGAATGTGAAATAAAAAAAAAAAAAACAGCAGTTCTGGAGAACAGATCAAGAGAGAATACATAAGAATAATTTAACTTTGTGAAAGTTGTGACCAAAATAAAATCTTTGAACAATAATACTAAAAATAGATTGGAATGCAAACCTTCACAGAGTAATATGGACATTACACTCTCCATTGGTTTTCTTTTTCTTCTTCCTTCAAAGGACAGGTGCAAAGGTGATGGAAGATCTGAAATCAGAGAGAAGATTTCTTCTTCAAAAGCAAGTGATCAGCCAGGCAGTAGAAGGTGGAATTACTTTGCTTTGGGGATAGATGCAAAATTGAATCTCAACCCCAGCAGTCTTTTTTCCTAGGGACATCCTGAACAGAAGATGCAGTAGGAAGTGGCAGTCTTGGACACAGAGGGAATTTGGGACAGATGAAAATTAATCAGTTCCCTTCTTGCCACCTTCCCTTAGAGGGCATGCAAAACAGTATATATAAGGCAAGTTGTAGTGGTTAGAAGAAGATCTGACTCTTCTCATGAGAAAAAGAAAAAGCTATTGGATTTTTTTGTACTGAGATCAATAAATAAATTTTTTAAAAGAAGAGTAAAATAGCTTTGAATTTGGGTTGTGGCTGTCATAATGAAAGGGAACATGCTGATAGAAGGAATATTGGGAAATTAGAATCAATAAGGTGATAACTGATAGTAAGAGATAGGCTGGTGTATATTTAGTTTTCCATCAAGTTCCTCCCTATTTAAAACAATTTTAATTTTTCTCCCTCTTCTAACTCTTTATTTTTAACCTTGGCACTTATTCAGTCATTCTCCAGTTGATGGGCAACCTCTCAGTTTCCAATTAAAAGACATTATATTTTTGACTGTCCATCTTTTCTTTGCTTCTTTGTTTTCTTTATTCTTTTGTTCTCTATTCTGTACTTTTTACTTTATTCTTTTTTCCATTTTCATCTCGACCAACTCCCAAGCAGACTATAGTTAAGCATGGGTATATTTTTATATACATATATACCATATACCTCCATACCCATACATATATCTAAACACACACATATATATATATATATATATATATATATATATATATACATGTACATGCATATATATACATGTACATATGTATATATATATATACATTACATATATATATATATATTTCAGGACTAGTTCTTTTGATTGTCATTATATGTTATTCTAGGACCTTCAATCTTTTATTGTAGCTGCTGACAAATCCTTTACAATTCTAATTTTAGCTCCAGATGTTAAATTGTTTTGTTGTTGTTTATTTCTTATAAAATTTTCTCTTTTATTTGGGGATTTGAAAATTAGCAATAATATCCCTATGTGTTTTCTTTATAGGATCTCTTTGAGGTGATGATTAGTAAATTTTTTCTATTCTATTTTCCTGTCTTTTTCTATCACTCCAGGATAATTTGCTTTGATTCTAACTCCTGCTGCCCCTCCTGATTATTCTCCAATTTTTAGAGGAAAGAGAAGTAGTAACATGGGGTCTCCCACCTGACTATCTGATGCTGTCCTTTCCATTTCATGGCACACTACTACTCTCTTGCTTAATCACCAGCCTCCTGTGAAGAGGAGTAGTGCTTTCTGTTCAATGATGAACATTATCTTTCTTTTTTTTAATTAAAGCTTTTTATTTACAAAACATAGGCATGGGTAATCTTTCAACATTGACCCTTACAAAACCTTGTGTTCCAATTTTCCCCTCCTTCTCTCCACTCCTTTCCCTAGATGGTAGGTAACCCAATACATGTTAAATGTTAAAATATATGTCGAATCTAACATATGTATACACATTTATACAGTTATCTTGCTGCACAAGAAAAATCGGATCAAAAAGGGAAAAAAACTGAGAAAGAAAACAAAATGCAAGCAAATAGCAACAAAATGAGTGAAAATGCTATTTGTAATCCACATTCAGTTCTCTCTGGGTGTAGGTGGCTCTCTTCATCACAAAATCATTGGAACTAATCTGAATCATCTCACTGTTGCAAAGAGCCACTTCCATCAGAATTGATCATCATCGAATCTTGCTGTTGCTGTGTACAAGTATCTCCTGGTTCTGAGCACTTCACTTAGCTCACACTTGGTTATACCCTATACATTCTTGTGACTCTGAGTCCCTGTAGGCTATCAATGAAGCCCCATTCCCTAACTCTTACCCTCTATTCTTTATTCTCCTCCCCTTCAAATTCTTTTCCCCTAAAGCCCTAAAAATGCCTCCTCTCCTTTCACTCTGCCTCTAGAATGCCTGTTCCATGGATAACTGACTTCCCTTAACCCTAAATGTTTTCTCCTCTCACTTTTCCACCTTGTAGTAATCACTGAAATCCACCTTCCTCTTCACATCACAGATTCCCGGGAGCCCCTTTCCAATATTGGCTCCAACTTCACTTACTCCCCTCAACTTACTAGTCAAGTTGGGGAGTTTAAATACACCTTGTTCCCCATTCCACTGCATCTTTATCACTCAGTAATGTGTCTTCCTATGAAGTCCATCATATTAATATATGACAACAATCAAAATCCTAGTTACCTTCACAGAAATCCATGTCACTTCTCTTCCTTCCTCAATGACTACTTGGTGCCCAGTTTTTCTCTCTTCTCAAACTCCTGTTCTCATCTTGAGGGACTTAATTATACATATTGACTCTCCCTCAAACATCTTATTCACTCAGCTGAATCTACTTCCTTCCCATGACCTACTCCTCTATCCCACCTCAGCCACACACAAAGATGGACATATACTTTATCTTGCTTTAGCCCACACACATATCTCATTTCTGTTCAAGACTCCCAAAATGTCCTTATCTGATCATAATATATTGGCTTTCTACATTTACTGCCTCTCCATACAGACCCCAATTGTTCATCTACATGACCTCCAATTCCGTGCACTAGCCACACTTTCTACTTTATTATGACCCTTTGGAGAATTAGTTCAACTCTATATTCTTTTCTTAAACCCTTGATCGCCTTAAAATATTGACAATTATACCATATCAAGCCCTAATTTTTGATGACTTTTTATCTGTTGCTTTGTTTCTACACACATGCTGCTAGACATAGTTACACAAGCTTTCTGACTGAGTCCACTATAATTTATATTACTTAATGACTTCTGGTCCTCACTGATGTTAGGCAATCCTATGTCATCCAACAGTGATTCTTCCAAATCTTTTTATCCCTACAAAAATTTCTTTTGACTCTTCCTCCTCCTTTTTCTCAACAGAGATTCTTGCCTTCAGCATTGTTGATTGCTGTCTTCTCTCTGAAACCCTCTCTTTCTATGTATTTTTATAATAGGTTTTTATTTTTATGAATATATACAAAAATAGTTTTCAACATCAACCCTTGAAAAATTTTGTGTTCCAATTTTTTTCCCTATCTCCCCCCTTCAATATAGATCCAGCAGGTACGATTCTTGTAAACATATTTCCACATTTATCCTGCGGCACAAGAAACATCAGATCAAAAGGCAGGAAATGAGAAAGAAAGAAAACCAACAAAAAACCAACAATAACAAAAACAACAAAGGTGAAAATGTTATGTTGTGTTTCTCATTTAATCTCCATTACTCTCTCTGGAAGCAGGTGGCTTTCTTCTTCGCAAGTCTATTGGAAATGCCTTGAATCACCTCATTGTTGAAGAGTAAAAGTCCATCATGGTTGAACATCACATAATCTTGTTTTTTCTGTGTACAATGATCTCCTGGTTCTATTCACTCCATTTAGCATCAGCTCATGCAAGTCTCCCCATGCCTCTCTAAAACCACCTCCTGATCATTTCTTATAGAACAATAATATTCCATGACATTCATATACCATAACTTATTCAACCATTCTCCAATTCATGGGCATCCACTCAGTTTCCAGTTCTTTGCCACCAAAAAAAAAGGCCTATCACAAATTTTTTTTGCACAAGTGAGTCCTTTTTCCTTTTTCCAGGTCATGCTTCTAGTTACAGACAGAATTTTGTCGTGGATCCTCTTCTTTTATACTACTCTACTTGGTGATCTCATCAGCTCCCATGGATTTTATTGTCATTTTTCTGCTGAAGATCCTTAAATCAACCTATATTTCTCAAATATTTGTGTTTGCTGACTTCCAATTTCTTGTTTCCAATTATCTTTTAGGCAATACAAAATAGTTATCCTTTAGATATCTTAAACTCAATACATTCAAAACTGAATTCATATTCCTCCCCTCCATATGCCCTATTATTGTTGAGAGCATCAATTCTATTCCCTCAAATTCACAATCTACATTTCATTCTTAATTCTCTTCACTATCTCTCATCCTTCTCCCACACCCAATGTGTTATCAAAATCTTTTGCAATAACTCCCAAATATACCCATTCTTCTCTTCTAGAACTGTCATCACTTGATTCTGGCCCTCATCATCATTTCATCCTTGGATTATTGAAATCATCTTCCAGTGGGCTATCTGCCATAAATCTCTCTCCCTATTCCCCTCCATTCATCCAATAACATGACTTTCCTAAAACACAGCTCTGAGCACGGTTTCCCCCAAGTCAGTAAAACGCAGTGTCTGATTATCACCTTCAAGATAAAAAATAGAATCCTTCATTTGGTGTTCCACTCCCCACCACCCCCAGTCTTCCTGGTACCCTTATTTCTTTTATCTTATCCCTCATACTCTGTGATCAAATGGCATTGATCTTTCTGCTATTACCTGAACAAGGCACTTCATCTCTTGGTTCTGGACATTTTCTCTATCACTTATGCCTTAAATGTTCTCCCTCCTCACCACTTCCTACTGGCTTCCTTGGTTTCTTCAAGTCTTAATCCTTCAAGTCTTCCTTCAAAATACCATCTATGAGAAACCTTTCTCAATCTTTCTTAATCCCAGTGCCTTCCTTCTTTTAATTATTTCCTTTTGCCCTATATGTAACTTGTTTGTTTAAATCTACTTATTATTTCACCCATTAAATTCTAAACTCCTTGATGGTAGGAATTTTATTTTCCTTTTTGTATTCCAGTTTTTAGCATAGTGCCTAGCACATAGCAGGCATTTAATAAATATTTATTGACCAAACTATTGATCCTTCTATTGAAATGGTGCAGTGTATACATTGAGCCTAGAGTCAGAAAAATCTGAATTCAGATTCTAAGTCTGGTGACCTTGAGTAAGAACTTAACCTCATTTCCCTTAGGTTTTTCAGGTGCAAATTGGGGATAATAACAGAGCATGGTGTCTGGCACATAGTAGGTACTATATAAATGCTTATACCTCTCCAAATTTATCCAAAACATTTAAAGCTTCTGGAAAAAATAATGTACATTTGCTGCTACCTCATGACTACTTGATGGCTTCCTAATGATTTCATTAAAGATAATCTTTCCCCTTTTCTTTAAACAATCTCTTGTTGATATCTCTCAAGTATTTGATCATATGGATCTCACATTCCTTGATACCTTTGCCTTCCTTGACTTCCGTTACACTCCTTTCTCATATTTCCTTCATCTTTCTAACCACATCATCTCTTTTTTTTCTCTGTCTCTTCATCCTCCTTTACCCATTGAATGTGGACTTCCCCTTAGGTTCTATCATTGGCCCATTCTCTCTCTTTCTTTATGATCTCATCTGCTTGTATAGCTTCAACAGTTACTTCTATTCAGGTTGCTGCAATCAATAGCTTTATACTGATATTTCTCCAGATTTTCTGTCCTTTATTTATGTCTATCTTCTGAATAACTCCATCCAGATAACCCGACAATACCTCGTCATGAATAAGATTAGTCATAAATAAAATTCTTTTGCATCTTTTCACCAAGACTTGTCCCACTCCCATTTTTATTTTTGTAAAAGTCCACTATCTTCTTAGTCACTCCATGTTTATAATCTCAGAATCATCTTAGATCCTTCTCTCTCCCTCACTCACTCATGAACTGAGAAGTGCTCTTCATTTCCTACCTATTTCCTACCCTTTCCAACCTCTTTGGGTCATCATCTCTTTTCATCTAGCCTACGGTAAAATATTTGAATATTTTTTCTATGTCTTCATCCTTCAGATTATTGCTTTGTCATCATCTTGATGTATCACTCTGATTATTCCAACTACCAAAAAACTTTTGACACTACTCCATTAAATGCTAAATAAAATACAAAGCCTTAATCCTTGGATTCAAGCTTATCCATACTGAATTTAACCCAAAAAATTTAACCTCATATCATCTTAGTCTTTCACTTGCACTTTAAACTGGACTGCTATCGGACCTCCAATTCTAGTTTACACCTTTTATATCTATCTCTTTGTTTATACCTATACTGTACCTGCAACAGATCTCATCTCTATTAAGAAATCCTCCCCTTTCTTCACAGACCAAATGAACACAATTTCCCATATATAACTTTTCCTAAAACATTTTTTTCTATTCATTACTTTTTATTCCATTAATCGTAACTTTGTACTGTGCTTATTCTTTTCAAGTCACACCCTCCCCCCATCACATGTACTACAGTAGATATAAGTTTCTTGAGGGCCAAAATATAATGTTTTTATTTTAGATACTTATATTAGTGCCTTGCCTGGTGACTTGCATTTATTAGGAATTTAATAAATAAATATTTTTCAAACTAAATGAATGAGCCTACTGAGGTGTTATGTATTTCATGAAACCACTGATTGATTCAAATAAAAGAGATCTGCTCCTTCCTTCAAAGTTCTAAAAGCACTTTCTCTAGACCCTACCTTTGTAGTAATTTCACTCTCCCTTGCATTATAGTTTTGTACTTGTTGTGCCCTCCCTACCACTCTTCTTAACATTGTAAGCTCTTGAGATCAGAGTATGTTCCATATATATCTTTTTCCCCATTGGACTAAGCATATGGCCTTGCACATTGTAGAACTTAATACATATTTGTTGTTTGCTGAATTGATTTGAGTTGAGTTGAACATAGGTGAGTAAAGTATAAAGAGAAAGGTGAGTTAAGGATGTCAATGAGGTAACTCATTTAACTTCCTTGCACCTCAGTTTCCTCTTGTAGAAAATGAGGGTATTAGATTACAGGTAATCTTCAAGGTCCCTTTCAGATCTAACATCACAGGATCTATCAATATAGGTGCAGAATTAGATTTAGTGTGGCCCAGGGCTAGGTGACTGAACATTCCCAGAAGCCACTGGTGGGGGGGGTTGTTATTTTGATATTTGGCTGAATTTTCTTTCAAAACTTCTGCCATTTTTTAAATAACCTGGCAACCTCAGGCAAAAGTCACCTCTATGGGTCACTTTCCAAATAAGCATATCAAAATCCTAGCAAGATATTTTGCTTGGATCTTTACAGGTTGATGCAAGTCAGCCAGCCTGGAATAAGTTTGAAAATATTGCCAATAAAATGATGAACCATTTTTCAAGTGAACCAAGACTAAAACTTTTTTTTCTTCTTATCCCAGAATTATTTCCCCTTCATCTGTCTTATAGAATAATCAGATACAACCTTGATATGATGAAAGCAGAGGTCACACTGAGCAAACTGGTGCTTTACGTGCTTGGAAAATGGCTCCTTTGTAATGAGGAAATTAAATCGTTTCTATAGAACTTTTTTTTTTTCTCTTGAAAGGACAAGCTTTGTGCAGATCATTCTGTTTGCAGTGATCTGAAGAGATTTGTCTCCCTGCTGAAATCTGAGTGTGTGCGTGTGTGTGTGTGTGTGTGTGTGTGTAATACATATACACACATATGTATATAGATATAGATATAGATATGTATATTTATACTTTTGGACACATATACAAGGATATAACATAGACACTTGTGTACATTTATGTGCATGTAAGAACACCTGTCCGTATTCAAAGTTGCTGCCAACTGATGCTCAAAGTATAACTGAAAGGTAATTATTTCATAGCCAGCTTTTGGTATTTTCCCATAGCCAAAAACTGGCTTATTAATCCGCATACTCTCCCGTGCTTTGGAGCATTATTGTTAGCATAATTAGTACATGAAAAATTTTACTTCAGGATAATCTTATGGTCCATCAAACCCAGCATTTCACCAATGGATGGAGTCACAGAAAGTTAAAGTTGGAAGCAATATGGAATGAAAAACTTTTCAAAAAAATGTCTTTTCCAGAAATAGGAATCAGACATGTTGGAAAATAGTACATTACCTGTCATGTTAGACAATTGGACTTTTAATCTCTATGATTTAATTATCTTATACCCAGATGATAGGAGATGTTATGTGGAAGAAACATAACTTTGTTAAAAAGTCACACATAAAGTGGAATTGAGAAGGAGAGAATACAGAACAATTAAAGTTAAATTTTAAAATAAATTCGATGGAATTTTCTATCAAGGCTATATGTCATTAGAACCTCTTCCCCAAATAGAAAACAAAACAACAACAACAAAATAAAAGTTAAATCTAAAGATTGAGAACAATTACACACACCCATATATACATACATTTCAACACAGAAACACATTAAACTCAAAGGCAAAATAAGAAATGACAGGAAGAATAATTAGATAAGCAATAAGTAAATGTCAATCCATAAGTACTTACTTTCTTACCACCTATTTGTGTTTAGGATTGTGTTAAGTGATGTGGAGATTAAACAATCACAGTACCTCAAAATTAGAAAAGGATCAAGAGATTATTCATTCCAGATCACTTCCAAGATCTTAAATCCCTTCTAATATACATAAACAGGACGTTAATGTTGTTTTATTTACAGCATAAGTCCTATTGAAAATCAGAGGGGAGAAAGCAATTATATAAGTAAAAATTAGAATACTTCAAGAGGGTTTCATGAAGATAGGAGTTGAAGAAAATTAATAATACATTTCTAAGTAACAAAATTTTATAAAATGCTGTTCTCATAACAACCCTCTGAAATTGTTCATACAAGTATTTTCTCTATGACATGTGTCAGAGCTTCTCTCATGAATAAAAATCCCTTGCTATACCATGAAGCAATGTGTCACTTCTTTAGTTTGTTGGCTCCACCCAGACAAACAAGGAACTTCATTATCTGTCATCATCCTGCAAAGGGATAATTGCCCATCACATTCTTCTCTTCCAACATGTCAGTTTTGGTTATGGGCTATTACTTTACATATCCTACCCCACCTCTGAAATCCTTTCATCCCCCTTTCATGTTCCTGTCATCTCTTATTTTGCTTTTGAGTTTAATGTGTTTCTGTACTGAAATGTGTGTATGTTTGAGTGTGTACAATTGTATTTAATCTACCTTTACCCAGGTTAGACAAAACTAAGGTTTTTCAGGATTGTTCCACCACTTCCTTCATGATTACATACTCTTCACTTTATGTATTTCCATTACATGACAGTAACTTCCTTCCTCTTCCTTCTCTCCTTTCTTCTTTCCTTTTTTTCTCTTGAAACTGTCAAAATAAACCCCCTATAAGACTTTCTGTCATATTTTTAGATTAATGTTTTATTTAATATTTTCCCTAGCTATATTCAAAACATTTTTTTCATTTTGTTTTTAAGATTTTTGAGTTCTAGATTCTCTCCCTTATCCCAATCCACAATTAAGAAACCACACGTGAAATTAAGTAAAACCTTTTCATAAAAATCAAGTTGTGAAAGAAAACAGTTCTCCCACCCCAATGAAAATAAAAACACTCAAAAAGTTAAGTTAAAAATAAAGACAGAGAGAGAGAGAGAGAGAGAATGCTTCAATATGTATAAAGAAACAGTTTCTTCCTATGTATGGATAGGATTTTTCATTCATCATAACTCCTTCAAAGTAGTTGTGGATGAATGTACTACTGAGAATAACAAAGTCATTTACAGCTAGTCATCCCAGAACATTGCTATTATTTTGTATACAGTATATTTCACTTTGTGACTTTCCAGGTTGTTGTTGTTCTTGTTTTAACTGAGAACATCCTGCTCATCATTTTCCAGAGAACAATATTCCATCAGAAGAACTTGCTTTGATTTTTTTTTTACAATTACTATTGTTAATTGTATTTCTCCTCATTTATTCTCTCTCTCCTTTCATCCTGTCTCTCCTCAAAAATGTTTTGCTACTAACCGACCACTCCTCCCCCCAATATGCCCTCCCTTTTATTACCCAACACCCATTCCCATATCCCATTCCCCTCCTATTTTCCTGCAGTATAAGATAGATTTCTATATGCCTATTGAGTATTTATGTTATTTCCTATTTGAGCCAATTCTGATTAGAGTAAGGTTCACTAACTCACCCTTTTCCTTTCCCTCTTCCCCTCCACTGTAAAACTTTTTCTTGTCTCTTTTTTATGGCAGATAACTTGCACCATTTTTATTTCTCTCTTTCCCTTTTTCTCAATACTTTTCTCTCTCACTCCTTAATTTCATCATTTTTTAAAAAGATATTATTCCTTCATATTCAATTCATACCCATTTCTCTGTCTATATATACTCCTTCTAACTGCCATAATAATGAGAGTACTATAATGAGTTACAAGTATCACTTTCCCATATAGGTATGTAAACAGATAAACCTTATTAAGTCCCTTGTGATATCACTTTCCTAATTACCTCTTTATGCTTCTCTAGAGTCCTGTATTTGAAAATCAAATTTTCCTTTCAATTCTAGTCTTTGCATCACGAAAGCATGAAAATTCTCTGTTTCATTGAATGTTCACCTTTTCCTCTGAAGTGACTCTTGGTTGTAATCCTAGCTCCATTTCTCTCTGGAATATCATATTCCAAGGCCTCCAGTCCTTTAATGTAAAAGCTGCTAAATTTTGTGTTATCTTGACTGTGGCTCCACTATGCTTGAATTGTTTGTTTCTAGATGCTTGCAATATTTTCTTTTTAACCTGGGAGTTCTGGAATTTGACTATAATATTCCTGGGAGTTTTTATTTTAGAATCTATTTCAGGATGTGAGTGATGGATTCTTTCAATTTCAAATAACATGACCCTTGTGTCTATATTTTTTTCTCCTAAGTTTCAACTGGATTTGTTGAACCTGCAAAGTGCCAGGCACTGGTTTAAGACTTTAAGGGGAAAAAGAAGCAAAGAAATATTATCCCTGCCCTCAAGGAATTTATGATCTAATAAAGTGAAATTTAAGAGTGATAAATTTTATCTGTATGATCTTGGGTGAGTCACCTAATATGTACAGGCCTATTTTTCATCTGTAAAGTCAGTGAGCTGGACCATATTACCTCTGAAAGATCTATCAATTCCAGATCCATAATGATATGATCTTATAATCAGAGTCAGAAATCAAAAGCATGATTGAAGAAGCTGGTCTAGATAAATATTTTGTCTGAAGAAAAATCTGAGACTTTCAATACAGCAAAAATTTAGAGTGAGCCAACAGAATAGTATAGCAGTCAAAAAGATTAATGAGTAGTCTACATTATAAGAGGAATGGTGTCTAGAATCTGGAGTATTGGGCACACTTTTTTTCCAGTTCAGAACCATAACTGACATATTGTGTTCAGCTCTATTTGCCACATTTTAGGAAGGATACTGATCAGTTAGACAGTATCTAAATGAAGATTACCAGGATTATAATAATAAGCTCTATTAAAGGAAGTGTTTACTTATCCAAGAGAAGAAATAATTTAGTGTTAACATACAGGATATACTTAATATGTTTCATTTAAGATATCCTTCAATGAAGGATTTCTCCAACAGTACTAGGTTCCTTTAAGAGATAGTGGGTTCACTTCCTTCCGGGGGTGGAGCCATGGTGGCGGAGATCAGACAGGATTCTCTGTAACCTCCTCTAACCTCCCCTCAAACCAACAAAATATGAAGCCTCTAGACTGATTCTGAAGCAAAAAAAATCCACAATATCCGGAGAACAACAGGATTCTAGAAGAAGATACTCTGGAAGAACCCCAAAACAGGTCTGTTTTAATGGGGCAGGGGGTGGCCTACTGAACCCAGACTGCAACACAGGGAGACCGGGGCAGGGAATTGGAGCAGGGAGCTGGAACAGGAGTCAGAACAGGAGTGGGAGCGTTGTGCTTTTCACACACCTGGGAGTCTTCTGCAAGCCTCTTGAAACAATTTGTCCTGATTGTGGGCAGGTGGTTTGGAGGGTCTGCCTTTTGAGGGGGATATATTGTGAACCACTGAACCCCTGATGAGCATCGTAACTAGCTGCCATTACACAGCACCTTAAAGCAATCAATCAAACAACAGGTCTGATAAGCACCAGAAATAATTCAATCAGCGGAGCTGCCCAGCCCCTGACAATTCAATCAGCAGAACTGCCCAGTTCCTGAAATAACTCAATCAGCAGAACTGCCCCAGGGCAAATTAAAGCAGCTGTCCCACCTTTGCCCTAAACAGACCTCACACCTTTAAAAAAAATGAATAAAAAACCAAAAAGAGCTCTCACCATAGACAACTTTTATGGAGAGAGGGAAGAACAGACCTCAAATCCTGAGACCCCTAAAGGTAAAGCAACTCCAGAAAAAGCCCCAAAGAGAGACATAAATTGGTCTCCATGTCACAAGGCTTTCTTTGAAGATTGCATAAAAAATCTTAAAAGAGAGTTAGAAGAAACATGGGGAAACGAAATGAGATCACTGCAAAATAAAATAGAAAAAATGGAAAAAGAATGCAATGAACAAAAAAATGTAATTGGTCAATTGCAAAAGGAACTAAAAACAGTAACTGAAGAAAATAAGACATTAAAAATTAGAATCGAACAATTGGAAATGAATGACTCATCAAGACTTCAAGAATCAGTCAAACAAAAACAAAAAAATGAAAAGATAGAGAAAAACATGAAATATCTCCTAGGAAAAACAACTGACCTGGAAAATAGATCTAGGAGAGACAATCTAAGGATTATAGGGCTTCCTGAAAGCCATGATGAAAAAAAGAACCTGGACACTATATTCCAGGAAATCATAAAAGAAAACTGCCCTGATATTTTACACCCAGAAGGCAAAATACTCCTTGAAACAATCCACCGATCACCTCCTGAAAGAAACCCAAAAATTAAGTCCCCCAGAAATATCGTGGCTAAATTCCAGAACTATCATACCAAGGAAAAGATATTACAAGAAGCCAGAAAGAAACAATTTAAATATCGGGGAGCTACAATTAGGATCACACAGGACCTAGCAGCTTCTACTTTGAAGGATCGAAGGGCCTGGAATCAGATATTC
>JAJPUD010000792.1:26361-92227 GCA_023553655.1 Myrmecobius fasciatus | reverse complement strand
GTAGCATCTATTTAAAACCATCAGCTCGCATCATATGTAATGGTGATAAACTGGAACCATTCCCAATAAGATCAGGGGTGAAACAAGGTTGTCCACTATCACCATTACTGTTCAATATTGTATTAGAAATGCTAGCCTTGGCAATAAGACAAGAAAAAGAGATTAAAGGAATTAGAGTAGGTCATGAGGAAACCAAATTATCACTCTTTGCAGATGATATGATGGTCTACTTAGAGAACCCTAGAGAATCAACTAAAAAACTATTAGAATTAATCCACAACTTTAGCAAAGTTGCAGGATACAAAATAAATCCACATAAATCATCAGCATTTTTATACATCACCAACAAAATGCAACAGCAAGAGATACAAAGAGAAATTCCATTCAAAATAACTATCGATAGTATAAAATATTTGGGAATATATCTGCCAAGGGAAAGTCAGGATCTATATGAGCAAAACTACAAAACACTCTCCACACAAATAAAGTCAGATCTAAACAATTGGAAAAACATCAAGTGCTCTTGGATAGGTCGAGTGAATATAATAAAGATGGCAATACTACCTAAACTAATCTATCTATTTAGTGCTATACCAATCAAACTCCCAAGAGATTATTTAACTGAACTAGAAAAAATAACGACAAAATTCATCTGGAAAAACAAAAGGTCAAGAATTTCAAGGGAATTAATGAAAAAAAAATGCAAATGAGGGTGGCCTAGCTGCACCAGATCTAAAACTATATTATAAAGCAGTGGTCACCAAAACCATTTGGTACTGGATAAGAAATAGAGTAGTGGATCAGTGGAATAGGTTAGGTTCACAGAACAAAATACTCAATGACAATTGTAATCTAGTATTTGATAAACCCAAAGACCCCAGTTTTTGGGATAAAAACTCACTATTTGACAAAAACTGCTGGGATAATTGGAAACTAGTCTGGAAGAAATTAGGCATTGACCCACACCTAACACCATATACCAAGATAAGGTCAAAATGGATTCATGATCTAGGCATAAAGAATGATATTATAAACAAATTAGAACAATGTAGGATGGTTTACCTCTCAGACCTGTGGAGGGGGAAGGAATTTGTGACCAAAGAAGAACTAGAGGTCATCATTAATCACAAAATAGATAAGTTTGACTATATCAAGTTGAAAAGTTTTTGTACAAACAAAATGAATGCAGACAATATTAGAAGGGTAGCAGTAAACTGGGAAAATATTTTTACATCCAAAGGTTCTGATAAAGGCCTCATTTCTAAAATATATAGAGAATTGACTCAAATATATAAGAATTCAAGCCATTCTCCAATTGACAAATGGTCAAAAGATATGAACAGACAATTTTCAGATGAAGAAATTGAAACTATTTCCGGTCACATGAAAAGGTGCTCCAAGTCACTATTGATCAGAGAAATGCAAATTAAGACAACTCTGAGATACCACTACACACCTGTCAGATTTGCTAAAATGACAGGAAATGATAATGATAGCTATTGGAGGGGATGTGGGAAAACTGGGACACTGATACATTGTTGGTGGAATTGTGAACGGATCCAACCATTCTGGAGAGCAATTTGGAGCTATGCTCAAAGAGTTGCCAAACAGTGCATACCCTTTGACCCAGCAGTGTTTCTACTGGGCCTATATCCCAAAGAGATTTTTAAGGAGGGAAAGGGACCCACATGTGCAAAAATGTTTGTGGCAGCCCTTTTTGTAGTGGCAAGAAACTGGAAATTGAAAAGATGCCCATCAATTGGAGAATGGCTGAATAAATTATGGTATATGAATGTTATGGAATATTATTGTTCTGTAAGAAATGACCAACAGGAGGATTTCAGAGAGGATTGGAGAGACTTGCATGAACTGATGCTGAGTGAAATCAGCAGAACCAGGAGAACATTATACACAGCAACAAGACTATACGATGATCAATTTTGATGGACATGGTTCTCTTCAACAATGATGTGATTCAAACCAGTTGTGCTGCGATGAAGATAGTCATATACATCCAGAGAGAGGCCTGTGGGAACTGAGAATGAACCACAACACAGCATTTTAATGCTTTCTGTGAATATTTCCATGCATTCTGTTTTCCTTCTTAGGTTGTTTTTTTTTTTTTTCTTCTTCTCTTTCTAGATCTGATGTTTCTTGTGCAGTAAGATAACTGTATAGATATGTATACATGTATTGTATTTGTCATATAATTTATCCTATCTAGCATGTATTAGATTACCTGTCATCTAGGAGTGGGGGGCGGGGAGAGGGAAAGGAAAAGCTTGGGAAAAAAAAGTTTTTTTTGCAAAGGTCAATGTTGAAAGGTCACTCATATGTTTTGCAAATAAAAAGCTTTATTAAAAAGAAAAAGAGATAGTGGGTTCTTCATCACCTGAAATCTTCAAGCAAAGAATGAATTATTTGTTGGGTATAGAATAGAAAAGAATAATGTTTGGGGAGGGATTGAATTAGGGCTTCTGAAGAGCTTTCCACATATAACATTTTGATGTTCTTCTTTACATTTGACTAGGAAAATACATGAAGTATGAAAAGAAAATACACATTGGAAAATGGTGGGAAATAAGACTGGATAGGTTGGAAATGGCAGCATTTTATTATGGTGGGACTTGAAGAGCAAAATAAGAAACTACAACTTAAGACCTCATTGTATAATTAATTATCCAAACTGATGCTATTCTCTTTTTCAAGCCTCCTGATGTTTTTGCCTTTGCCAGGTTACCTCTATGGCACAAGGAATAGAGTGCTGAGTTTAGAATCAGCGAGACCTCATTTCAAATCCAGTCTCAGACACTCATTAGCTGTGTGATCCTGGACAAGTCACTTAACTTTTTCATGCCTCAGTTTTCCTAACTGTAAAATAGAGTTATTTTAAGGACAAAAAAAATGTAAAGTACTTAGCCTGGTGCCTGGAACATAGTAGGTGCTTAATAAATGCTTGATCCCTTCTTTCTTTCCCTTGAAATTTTATGCTCATACAAGACGTTAAAAGGGTCAGAAACAAAGCCAGCATTACCCTATTTTAGCCTGTACTTATATAGCACCCCATTCTGCCAAACCAGATGGAGACTGGTTTGTTTTGGCTTCTTATATCAGCCAGCTATTTGGGCATATGCCATCTTCCATCTGCTATCAATGAAAAGACCAGTAAAGCGAGGCAATAACTGGCATTATTTTATTTTATTAAATTCTTGGACCCATGGGTTCCATAAGGTGAAATTTTAGGGTAGAGATTTTGTCTCCAGTGTTCTTTTTCTTGAAGTCACCTTTTGCACATCCTCTGCCCTTCAGAACTAGTTAGCCTCAAGCTTTCATTTCCCTATTTTACCTCCATTATAGGAAATAAGAACTGGACCTGTGATTTCATTGGTGGAAGAAATTCCCCACATAGAATTTCCTGTAACAATCCAGGCGAGTACCTTCTCTGTTACTTGGAGTCTGAAAGAATTAATCAGAGCACTGAAAGTTTAAGTGACTTGACCAGGATCCCACATTCAGAATACAACAGAGGTGAGATTTGAACTCAAGTCTTTCTAGATACAAGGCTAGTTTGTTATACATTAGATCATGATGAGTCTAATATTTTCTAAGATTAGAGTCAGACCACCTTTATTTTTTTATAAGGGCTATAATTATTATACATTGGCTCATGCATCTTGAGCTCTATATGAAATGTTCATGTTAAGCTGCTCTGGCTGACTTACAACTTTTGTATATTTGATAAAAAATAATAAGATATAATTGACTCCTTTCATGAACAAAGACAACAAACAACAATAATAACAAGATTTATATATATTTTTTTCAAATTTCTCTAATAAATTTCTTGGAGTGGAGTCAAGATGACAGAAGAGAGGAAATAGTCAAGCTCTTTCAATACTCTTCTTCAAAGAAAAACACTTAAAATTAAATTCTGTAGCGACAGAGTCCATAAAAGGCTGGGGTGAGATATTTTCCCAGCTCAAGATAATTTAGAAAGTCAGAAGGAGAGATCTGTAAAAAGAGGTAAAGTTTGGTCCAGAGCCAATGTGGTTGGCAACATTAGCTGAGAGCCTTGAAGCAGGAACAACTTTAGGAGATCTTAAACCAGTCATGATAAGGAGACTAGTCAAAAAATGACTACAGGTGAACCCATGTGTTAACATTAGGCATAAGAATAGGCACTGTTGGCAGCTTTGCTGCCTAAACCCATTTTGGGTCACAGTTACAGCATGAAGAGGAAAACTTGCTATCCCAAGGGAACAAGGGACCTAAAGAGTAGCATCACTTCCAGTCATAAAGAAGCAAGGAACTTGAGACACAGTATTGAGTCTGGTCCCATGGTAGTAATGAACACATCTCTCCCTAGATCACACCATGTTGGAAGCACCAAAAATGTCTAAATCCTCAGAAGTGTCTCTAAAAGCAGCAAAATGAGCCTGAAGTCTGAGACATTGCTCCTCAATTCCCACCCCAGAAACAGAACCCAACTTTAACATGAAACAAAAAAAATAAGCAAAAGCTGACTAGAAAAACCTACTATGAAATCAGGGAAGATCAAGATGCAAAATCAGTGAAAGACAATGATGTCCAAATAACAATAAGCAAAACTCAAAGGGAAAAAAAAATCCTAGAATAGCTAATAGAAAGGGATTTCAAAAATCAAACAAGAGAGGTAAAAGGAAACTTGGGGGGGGAATGAAAGTAATATGGAAAAATTAAGAAAAGACAATTAATAGCATGGTAAAAGAGGCATAAAAATGCTAAAGAAAATGTCTTGAAAAACAGAATTATCCAAATAGAAAAAAAGATACAAAGCTTTACTGATGAAATTAATTCCTTAGAAATTAGAGTTGGCCAAATGGAGAAAGTGATTTTAAAAAAAGTTCAGTAAAGAAAACAATTCCTTAAAAAATAGAATTGGGGAAATGAACATAAATAACTTGATGAGACAATAAGAAAAAATAAAACAAAGTCAAAATAAAAAGAGAAAGAAAATTGTGAAATGTCTCATTGGAAAAATAACTGACTTGGAAAATAGAAAGAAGAGATAAATTTAAGAATTATTGAGCTGTAATCCATGATCAAAGAAAGATACTGGGCATCATATTTCAAGAAATTACAAAATGAAACTGCCCTGGTAGCCTAGAATCACAGGGTAAAATAGAAATTGAAAGAATTCACTAATCACTACCTGAAAGAGATCCCAAGAGAGTAAGTCCTGGGAATATTATAGCCAAACTCTAGTGTTCTCAATTGAAGAAAAAAAACATAATGTTTCAGAAGGCAAAGAAGATAAGATTACAATTTAGAAAAACCCACCAAGGGAAATTGAATATGGATAGTTCTTGCTTTATATAAATGAACCATTCTGTAAATCTCCATGTAAAGTAATTTTTTGTAATGCAAATTTGCCTGTGGATGTGGGGAAGGAAGGGAGGAAAAAAGGAAGGGAGTGGCATACCTATAGACAGAAGGAATAAAGACATTCTTCAAGGAAGACAGTCCTGGAACCAAGAAATGAGAGAAGGAAGAGTAATATATATACAAGGGCCAGGGCCATCTGCATGTATGGCCAATGGGTGGATAGAGTGGAACAAAAGTCTCTTCTTTCAGAGATGAAGGTCTCATAGCAAATCCTCCATCTGGCATGATAGTGGTCTCTCCATGTGTTTTCTGCTTTCACTTGAAAGGTTTGTTTTTTAATTTGGGGGTTCTCATTGAGTGCTGAACAGAGGAACAAGAACAGAGAGAAAGAGAACACAATATTATATAGTAAAGTTAACATAAGTGTTTGTTCTAGTTCCTATTGTTCAGCAATGAAGATAGCCATATACATCCAGAGAGAGACCTGTGGGAACTGAGTGTGGACCACAACACAGCATTTTAATGCTTTCTGTGAATATTTCCTTGCATTTTGGGTTTTTTTTTCTTTCTTTCTAGATCTGATGTTTCTTGTACAGTAAGATAACTTTATAGATAGGTACACATATGTTGGATTTGTCATGTAATTTAACACAATTAGTATGTATTAGATTACCTGTCATCTAGGGGTGGGGGTGGAGGGAAGTAGGGGAAAAGCTTGGAACAACAAAAAAAAGTTATGCAAAAGTCAATGTAGAAAAATCACTCATATGTTCTGCAAATAAAAAATCTTTTAATGATAATAAAAAAGAACATAAGTGTTTGTTTTGGGTTTTTTTTTTGAAAGAGGAATGAAGATTTCTTTCATAATACTGTAGGTAAAATTGAATTTACATAATGTGAATCCATGTAAACCAAGGATTGTCTGCATAATCCTTCAGGGGAAAATGGATATTAAATGAAGTAGAGGGTTTTCAAGCATTCCTGATAAGATGGGGGGAAACAGAGATGAATAGAAAAGTAGACTTTCAAATACAAGACTCAAAAGAATCATAAAAAGATAATCATGAAACAGAAATAATAAGGGACTCAAAAATGTTAAGATGTTAACATTCCTATATGGAAAGAAGACACATATAACTCATAAAAACAGAAGATAAACAGATGTCATAAGAATGAAATGTTAGAATGGTCTAAAAATATGGATAGGTAAAAAAATAAGAATGTGCTGAGAGAAGGATGAAGGGAAAAGAATAATGGAGGAAATTATCTTACACAAAAGAGGCCAGCAAGGAAGAGCATTTATAGTGGAAATAGAAATGGAAGTGATGCAGGTCATTATTGAACCTTACTCTTATCTGAATCAGTCCAAAGAAGGAAGAGTATACATACATAGTCTACTAGGTATAGAAATCCATCTTAATGAACAGGGATGTAGGAAGAAAAGGGAATTAGGGAAGGGGAGGAGGTGACAAAAAGGAGAACAGATTAAAGGAAGCAGTAAGCAGAATCAAAGGACAAAAAAAAAATGACAGAAAAAAGGAGAAAATATGAAGAGTGAAATGTACAGTTAAAAAAAGAGTTACTCAAATAGTTAAAATGAGGGGGCTAAAACAGAACCTATTATGCTTAAGTTGATGCAAAAAAAAGAACAGATGTAGGAATTATGATTTCAAGAAAAGCAAAACCAAAAGTATAATGAATTAAAAGGGATAAACAAAGAAACTACATTTTGAAAAAAGGCACCAGAGCCACTAAAGTAATACCAAGACTAAATATGCATGCACTAAATATTAGAGCATTCAAATCCTAAAAGAAAAGTAAGTTACAGGAGGAAAAATAACAGTAAAACACTAAGAATAGGGGGATCAACTTTCCCCTCTCAGAATTAGGTAAATCTTATCATAATTAAACAAGAAAAATGTTAAGGAAATGAATAAAATTTTAGAAAAGTTAGATATGATAGCTCCAGGAGAAATTTGAATGCTAAAAAAGAATATACGTTTTCTGCATTATACATGGCTCCTTCACAAAAATTAACCATATTTTGGAGCATAAAGTCTTACAACCAACTGCAAAAAGTAGAAATATAAAATGTATCCATTTTCAGACCACAATACAATGAAAATTATATTCAATAAAGAGCCCTGGATGCACAAACTAAAAATTAGTTGGAGACTAAATAATCTAATCCTAAATAATGAATGGGTCAAAGAACAAATTATAGAAATAAACCAATTATTATCAAAAGCAAAAGAGGAAAATAAGGAAATTTTTGTGGTCATGTCTATAGATAATCAAGGCAAGCATGCATAACAGATAATTTTGATTACATTAAGTTAAAAAATTTTTACACAAACAAAATAAAGATAGTCAAAATTAAAAACTGATGGTTTTGGGGAGAATTTACAGCATATTACAACATATTTTTTCAAATATATAAGTAACAGGTTAATTTACAAAAATTAGAGCCTTTCTTCAATTGATAAATGGTCAAAGGATATGAAAAGACAGTTTTCAGAAGAAGAAATAAAAACTATCAAGTCACATAAGAGGCAACTAGATGGCACAGGGATTAGAGCACTGGCCCTGGAGTCGAAAACCTGTATACAAATCTGGCTTCAGACACTAGTTATATGAGCCTGGACAAGTCACTTAACCTCAATTACCTCAACAACAATGAGTCACATGAAAAAATGCTCTTAAATCACTACTAATCATAGAAATTCAAATTAAAATAATTCCAAGATACTACCTTACACCTACCAAATTGATTAATGCGACAGAAAAGAAAAATGAAAAACGCTAAAGGGGATACAGAAAAATTGGAACACTAATGCATTGTTGGTGAAGTTGTGAACTGATTCAACCATTCTGAAGAACAATTTGCAATTATGCCCAAAGGACAATAAAATTTTGCATATCTTTTAATCCATATATACCATTGCTAGATCTGTATCCTAAAGAGACTGAAGAAAAGGGAAAAAGATCTATGTATATAACATTTATAGCAGCACATTTTGTGATGGCAAAGATTTGGAAAATGAAGAGATTGTCCATCACTTGGCAAATGATTGAAGAAGCCATGGCATATGATTGTGATGGAATACTACTGTGTTATGAGAAACGATAAGGAGAAGGTATTAGAAAACCTGGAAGACTTATACATACTCATGCAAAGTGAAGTGAACAGAATCTTGAGTCCATAGTATACAGTAATAATAATACTGTAATGATGATTAATTGTGAAAGACTTACCTACTCTACAATGATCCAAAACAATTCCAAAGGACCCTTGAAATAAAGAGAACTTTCAGGGAGAGAACTGATAAACTCTGAGTATAAATTAAATTATAATTTTTTTTCAAATTTCTATATTTTTGCTTTTTATTGTTGTGTTTTAATATGATTAATATGTAAATATGTTGTGCATAATTTCATATTATATTTCTTGCCTTCTCAATAAGTAGAGTCGCAAGAGGGAGGAAGAGAATTTGGAACTCAAAAAATGTTAAATGAATATTAAAAATAGATTAATTTAAAACAAAAAAAAAACTTAATGGATGCATATCATGCAGTAAGATGGAGATGATGGTATTTTTGCTCTAAACTTTGATAAGATCAATCCTGGAGAACTATGCTCAATTCTGAGACCTATATTTTTAGAGAAAGATTTAACTAGCTAGAAATATGTCCAGAGAGAAACTAGCATGATGAAATGACATATATATATGTATATATATATATATATATATATATATATACATATATATATATGCTAAATTAATGAGCTAGAGAATCTTTTACCATTTAGAAAAAAAAAGGCTTGTTAGCAGGGTGTGGGGGCAAGATTGTGTTCTTCCAATATTTGAGGGGTTGTCATGTGGAAAAGTGGTTAAACTTTTTCTGTGATGCTCTAAAGGGCAAAAACAATGGATAGAAGCTACAGGGGGTGGGGGTGAGGGGAGTCATAAAAAATATATCTGCCATCTAGAAGAAAAGATTACTCTTCTCTTGCAATGTTCAAATGTACATGACCAGTGGCTAGAACTTACAGGGAAAATAAGGTGTTAACTTCTATCTCAATGTAAAGAACTTTGTAATAATTTGAGTGAATCAATAATGGAATGGACTGTTCATTAAGTACAGAATATCCTTTAATTGGAAGTATTCAAATAAAGCCTAGATGATCTCCTGCCAGAGTTATTATGTAGAATTCTTATATCTCAAGTAGCTAGTAGCTTTGATTATTTATTATGGGGACCTTGCAATAGGGGACCAATGTGTGAGGTATATTAGTTCTGATTAAAACAGGGAAGGTGAGAGGAAATGCTTTGGATTGGGGCAAGGAAATGGTCCAAGAGGGGAAGCCGTCAGAATAAGAGCAACTATAGGAGATGAAAGATAAAATCCATCCATACTATTAGACAAGGGCTGTGAACTGAGTTATGAAAGCAAAAAAAAAATCTACTGAATAAGAGAAGATGAGAAAACTGTACGGAACAAGGTCAGAAAAATCTAATGTAATTTGGACATTATAAAGTGTTGGCAATTGTACATAAGTAGAATCAACCACAGAGAGCATTTTTTTTTTTTGGTAATCACTTTGTCCTGTCCTAACACAGCCACAGGGACAGCTAAGTGGTACAGGTGAATAGAGTAGGGGCCCTGGAAGAAGAAAAACTTATCTTCCTGAGTTCAAATCCAGCTTCAGACATTTCCTAATTGTGTGACCCTAAATCACTTAACCTCATTTACCTCAGTTTCCTCATCTGTAAAATGAGCTGGAGAAAGAAATGGTAAACTACTCCTATATCTTTGCCAAGAAAATTCCAAAATGGGGTCACAAAGAGTTAAACACAACTAAAAAATTATTCAATAACTGTATCTGAACAGTATGTACCTGGACATAAATGATCTCGAAATGCCTTTCATCACTGACATTTTAAAATTCTATTAACTAATTTTCAACTTAACAAAGTTTTATTAAGCATATTTCAGAGATAATAGAACTTTGTGCTAGTCTTTGTGCTAAGAAGTAAAACTATGACTGTTTCTGCTCTCAAGAAATTTAGAATCTAATTTTATGTATGTGGAAGAGAAAAATAAGGCTGTTAGTCAAAGGAGTATAGAGCAGTTGTGTCAAACTCAAATGCATATTAACTTAGAAAACCACAAATTAATATTATCTAATTGCATTCTTATTTGTCAAACATTTCCCAATTGCATTTTAATCTGGGTTAGGCAACACTTGGGATTAGAAATTTTGCAGTGACTTTTTAGTCTGTAGCTGTGAGTTTGGAGCCTCTGGTATAGAAAATAGAGGGGTTCATCTCTAGAATAGTCTAGGGAATGGAAATGAAATTCCAGAACATTTATTTCTGTAAAGAACTGGTCTCTACTGGAAAAGGAAGTGATGGAATAGTTAGTGCAATCATTGGAGAGAATTGTACCCTAGAACACCCCAATGTTTCTTCATGTTAAAAATGAAGCTACTAAGTGAAAGACATGTAAGGAGTGGGGTGAACAATGGAGGAAGTGCCCCTTGGAAAATAATGTTAATTTAATATTCACTAACTTTTTAAACTTGGGACAGAGTCCATATTGCCCTAACCTAGTTACAGGTATTTCTCTTGAGACAAGAGAAGTTATATAGGTAAGGGACCATGAGATACTTAAAATCATGATTGAAGTATACTTTCTCTAAGTCATTCAAATATTCTATGCTAGTCTCCCTTGTAACAGTTGTCAGGAAATTTCCTCAGGGTGAGGTGTACAGCTTGTGATCCTAATACGGAGTAAAATTAATTCATCCATTCTGGGATAGCAGCTATGACCTTGGGCTCATTAGAATGTTGTTCCTATCCTGCCTCCTCTGCAAGACATGACAATCAGAGAAACATTACAGAACCTGCCAATATCAAAGGTGTGCTTGTGTGGCTGCCAGGTTTATAGACAGTTTATTATATACTTCATTGGGTAACAAAGGCAACTCAGAATTTTTAAAAAAAGGCTGGAATAATGTTTGTGCAAATGTTTAAAGAGGTAGCTTTTTTCCCCTTGTCAGTTTTTTTTTTTAGCTAAAATAACAAAGGCAGTTGTCATCCCAGTGTTGTTTATCAGTTTTCTAGCTCAGTAGATTTAAATGTAAAACAACCCTACAAATTAGGAATCAAACAGCTATGATTGGAAGGAGCAAACATTGTGATCTACCTAAGACCAAGCTACATAAGTCCTTCTTTGCTGACTTGTTTTTAGGTTTAGTGGGCAACCTGGGGAACTGCTCAGCAAAGTGGGTCTGTCTAAGTGAGATTTTTCTATTGATACAGAATGGAAACTTATTCTTGTCCAAATATTCCATGTGTCTGCTACTGGATGGTAAAAGGTTATAGCATTTAATATTGATCCTAAGTCAGCCACACGGACTACTGAGATCGATTTCTCTTCCATTTTGTATAAAGTACTTGGGAGTTCCACATAAATATCTAATGAACCACAAATTCATCATTTCCTTAGCAATGAATCACTTATGTGTGAATGACCCTGATTAGTTGTGAGTAGGAGGGAGGGAAAAAAGTTTTTAAATGGAAAACAGGAAAGACTGGTTCTTCTCTAATAATTCACTGGGAGTGTTTGGCAAGTCCTATTGCCTCTGAACATTATTTGTTCATCTATAATACCAATTATACCCATGTCTCAAGCTTGTTATAAAAAGTCAGATTATACAGATATTTGCATGCTTGCACATACACATGACATTTATGTATGCACATTTATGCATGTACATATGCATATTCAATATACATGTGTTTTATGTGTATTATGCATGTACCTATGTGTATAATATACATACATGTATGTATTTATATCTACTTGTCTCCCCTGTTAGAATTTAAGCTCCCTGTGCATAAGGATTTTTTAAAATTCATTGCACCTGTAAGTCCAGTGACTCGGATGGTACCTAGCATATAGTAGGTTATAGAGCCAGATTTTAGTTCTGTCTGTACCATTTCTTAGTTGTATAATCTTGAATAAGTTACTTTCTCCAACAGTGTGCCACTAAAATAAGGGGGTTGAATGTAATGATCTCTCAAGTCTTTCCTAAGTAGAGAAATTCTACAATCCACTGATGCATTTTTTTCATTATACTAATCTATCATTACATTTCTCCTTGGGACATGTAGTCAGGGTCATGTAATATTTATGTATTACTGTGCTTTGCCTTGGTCAAAGTATATTTGGAGTACTATGATCATCACAATTTAGCAAGGACATCAATAATGGTGAGAATATCCAGAGGACAGCAACCAGAATGGAGTAGAGTCCAGAGTCCTTGCTATATGATATTATGTTGAAGAATAATGTTTAGTCTGGAGAAGAGAAGGCTCAGGAGCACACAATAGCTGCCTTCCAGGACTTGAATAGTTATTAAATGGATGGTATTAGACTTCAGTCAATCAGTTAATAAGTACAAATTAAATATCTATTATGCAAGGCATGGTAATAAACACTGGAGATAAAAAAAATGTTTCAAAGAGTAAAACTGGAAGCAATTCTGGAAATTCCAAAGGAACACATTTAGTCTTCATGTCAAGATGACCTTTCTAACAATCAGAACTGTCCAGTTCTTGAATCAGCTGGCTCACAATTGGGTCTCCCTTATGGAGGTCTTCCAAAAAATTCTGAATGACCATTTTTCAGAAGGTTTATAATGTGAAATATTTTTTCAACTCTGTATTGGGACTGCATTATAAGCCCCTTGAGATAGGAAGTGTTTTATTCTCTATTTATAATCTTAGTGCTGAGAGAAGTGATTATTAATAACCAAGATTTAGGGAGATTCAGAAAAATCTCCCTTTTCTCTCTCATCATTTCAAGACCTCCGGCTCCGAAGGTTGAGTAAACCTTCTCCTCTATCTGACTGCATTCAATCTTACAAGGATCTCTAATCTAAGGTGAGTTTCATTCAATCAAACTTGAGTAGAGACAGACCCTATTCTCAAAAATGTCCAAGGCTGGAAGTAGTATATAGAGATAGTCTCTATTTTCAGGAGTGACGTGATGTCACTCTCAGTCACTTATTATAATATTTATTCTTCATTAATTTTAAGCTTATTGAGGTTGATTACTACCCTGGGAAGACTACTTTTCTAAAAAGATATATAAAACCTGAGCTCGCCCCCCTTATTGTCTTTCATCTAAGAGAGAGGCAGCCAAATGAGCATCCTTTTATTGAAATATTGGCATTACAAATAAAATGATTAAATTACCCAGAAATTATGTCTTTTGGACTTTTTAAATGTCACAGTGCCTAGGCAACATAATCTAGGTGATAAATAAATGTGTGTGTTGATTAATACATGGCTGAAGTCTCTTCCAACTCTGAAATACTGTGATTCTGAGAGGACACCACAAAAGTCAAACATAATTCAAACCAAATCTAATTGCGTATTACTGTCTTGCAACTATGCTTTCAACCAGCAGAAATAGTTAAAGGCTTAATATCCCACTAGTGTCACTTACTAGTTCATAAACAAATAAACACGTTAGGTGGTCTAGTGTCTTGCTATTAAAATGAGAAATATGAAGGTTTGAACTATTTTTCATTTTGTTAGTTTGGAATGAGTAAGTAAATTCCCTTATAATCAACTGTGAAAATGCTATATAAAAATGTTGTTATTATTACTCTTCATTCATTCAACAAAAATTTCTTAAATAGGCAAAGTACTGGAGAGAAGAGAACAATAATTAAGATACAATCACTGTCCTTATAGACAGTATGACACATGCATAAATATGCAATAACTATGCAATAAAGGTAATTATTTTTATTATGGAAGTTATTATGGTATACCCAGTGGTGTCAAAAATCAAATAAAAAGAGGAGCCACTAATCCTTACACATAAGGATCCCTGTAAGCTACATATTACCTTAGTTTTTAAAAGTACAGTTATCTTTGTTCTGCAGTATTTATATTTATTTGTTAAATATTTCCAATTATATTTTTATCTTGTGCTGGTTATATTCCAGAAAGTTACTGATTTCATGCATGTTGAAGGTCAAATGTTTGATACTACTGGTCTAGCTTATCAAAATTTTCTGATGCTGAAATTACCTTCATTTTTAGTGATGCCTGTGGAACTTTTTATCAGTTTAGCTACAGACATTTGATGGTCATATCAACAGAGCAGAAATGGAAGTGACTGCCCCAGATATAGTTTTAGGGCCTCCAGACTGTTATTAAGGCACTGGAAGGCAGTCAAAGGGTATAGGGATATGGGGAAAAGGGTATGATTCTATCAGCTGCTATTTTTTTTTAAAGAGGTATATTACTAGGCAAACATTTCCCACTTCTTACCATTACCAGGCCTGGCAGAAGGATAAAAACTTGTCTCATCCCACTTCTAAAAAATGGCTCCATCATTAACTCCAAGTATAAATATAGACAAGCCATTTCCCCTTTTTTAGGTTTCATTTATTTTAATATCTAAAAATAAAAAAAAGAATGTGAATTAAAAGACTTCCATATTTAGTGTTAGTTTGTTAAATAATGTCCACCCTGTATATGCAATGCATTGACAAATCTCTTGATTTATACCTTTGCAACACATACACACACATAGATGCATATATATATATATATATATATAAATTTCTATATGTACATATATGTGTAAACATACATGCACATATGTGTGTATACATACATATATCTTTATGCCTTTCTAGCTACTCATACATAATGCCTTTCCTTCAGACTATAGCAATAGCCTATTTGGTCTCTCTTCCTTGAGTCTCTCTCTAGATTCCAATCTATCTTTCATTCAACTGTCAATGTGGATAGCCCACAGCTTAGATCAGACCATGTCATCAATCTTCTCAAAATCCAATGTCTCCCCAAGGAATTGGAAATTGAGCGGTTATCCATCAATTGGGTAATGATTAAATAAGTTATTGTACATGAATGCAGAGGAATATTAAGAATGGATAAGCAGGAAAGCTGGGAGAGACACATGAACTGATGCTAAGTGAGCAGAATCAGATATTGTATACAGTAACAGAAACTGGTGATCAACTATGATAGACTTAGTTCTTCTCAGCAATACAATGATCCAAGAAAGTTCCAATAGACTTGCGATGGAAAATGCCATCCACACCAGAGAGGGAATTATGGAGACTGGATGCAGATTGAAGCATACTATTTTCACCCTTTTTGTTTATTTGCTCCTTCTTCCATGAGGTTTTCCCCTTGCTTTTTGATTTTCATTTCACAACATGACTAATATGGAAATATGTGTAAAATAATTGTACATGTATAACTTAAATTGGATTTCTTGCTGTCTTGGGGACAGAAGAGGGAGGGGAAGGAGGAATAAAAAAATTGGAACTCAAAAGTCTTACAAAAATGAATATTAAAAACTATCCAAAAAATAAACTTGCACATAAAAAAATAAAATAAAATCCAGTGCCTCCAGTTATTATCTCCAGGATCAAATACAAAGACTTTTGTTAAGCATTAAAAACTCTTCACAAATCACTGCTTCCAATCTTTTTAGCTTTTTTAAGATACCTCCATACCTTCCATGATTCAGTGATACAAGCCCACTTGGAGTTTCTCAACCACTCTGCTCTGTCTCATATTTCTGTATGACTATCTCCTATGCATAAAGAGTTCTGTATCCGCATCTTCATCTCTTAGTTTTCTTCCTGGCTTCCTTCAGGACCCAGTTGAAATCCCATTTTTTGTAGATGATTTTTCCTGTTCCTCCCAAATTTTCCTTTCAAATTACCTCATGTAATGAATATGTAAATATATGCGGACACATACATATATATTCATACATTTGTATATGTACATATGTATGTGTAAAAGCCTAGATATGTCTATGATATACATATCCAGGCATTTAAATTGTGTTTCTCTATTGGAATATACATTTCTTAATCATGATTTTTATTTTTTTAATATCCCCAGCATTTAGCACATTACTTGGCACATAATCAATTCTTAATAAATACTTGTTGACTGACTGACTGATTTACTGTTCCAATATTTTATAGTCTTTAAGACTTAGAAATTCTCTAAGGGTATACCAGAATTATCTCCTCACCATAGTAGCTGTCCTGAGATACATGGTTGTTCTACTTATGAATCTTGCTTTGCAGATGATCATTTTTCCCTGGGGCTTTTGTCACTATGTAATATTAGACAAGTCATTCTACCTCTCTAAATTTTTCCTAAAGGCAATTAAAAGGTGATGAAGATGTGCTGGCATTAGAGTCAAGAAGTCTCAGGTTGAGTTCCAGCCTTGACATTTATAGATTGGGATATTTACTTTAACTAACTAAGTGCTTTAACCTGGAAGACAGAAGAATCGTGATGGGATGTATTTTTATAACAATGATGCAGATGCCGTTCTTGCTTTCACTTATATACTGGTTATGATGTTTGAGAGAATGATCCTAGGTTCATTGTAGTAAAAATTAGAAGAAATCTTAGAAGTTATTTGATCCAACCTCATTTTATAGAAAAGAAGTAAAAGAAAGGGTTAACTGCCTTTATTTTATCTGTAATATATAACTGGAAGGGTTTCCTTGAGGGCAAAAACATTTTTGTTTTTACATATCTTGAATTATCACAATGCTTGAAATATAAGAAATATAATCTTAATAAATGAGGAAGGAAACAAGCATTTACAATACATTAACTAAGTGCTAGGCCTTGTGCTAAATACCATGGGAAAAACAAGGTAGTCACTGCCTTAAAGGAGACTACATTTTAAAAGGGGAATACAGCATACAAAAAAGTAGTAAAAAATATGGGAATATGGAGAGTGCACAGACATAGTTTTGAAGTCCAGAGGAAGTCAGAGTAGCTATTAGGACTATTTAAGCCTGGTAGATTACTGAGAGGTAGAGAGAATAGAAATCTTAGGATCAAAGAATTGGTTTAAGAGGAGTGAGATACAGGGAAGATTGAAGAACATGATCAATTAAAAGAATTTCAGAAACCTTGATCATGAAATATTTGTGGGTGATAGAGAAATCATGAATATGGCATTTACCTGTATGTGGCTGTGGTGCTTTTAGTTAGGTGGTCATAAAAATTGTAAAGACTGAGGAACTGGGAGGTTAGATTATTTAAAGGAACTTTAGGACATATGTTGAAGTTTCCTAGTCTAAAGGTAGGAATAGGTTTGGAGAGAAAAACTGCAAGCCAAGTATTAAATTTCTTGAGAAAAGTGGTAAAATGTCAAAAGCTGAGAGGTAATTATCACCAAATATCTCCATTGGATTATATATTTAAACAGAATGAACTTAAAAAGGAGAAAAGGTTCTAGAAGAATAGTGGTTATCTTAGAGCAACAAGGGAGGGCAAATATCCTAACTTCTTTCATTTGGATTGATTTTCAATGGTAGGAGAGAAGATACAAATAGTACTTGAAAAGGAATGCAAAGGATTCAGTGTCTTGTGAACATATAAGTTTTTGTAAATGCCAGAAGATAGATAAAGCACCAGAGGAAAAAAAAATTTTGAAGAAAATAAGCAGATGTCTACTAACTTAGGCACCCATTCTTGCAAGAATGTAAAACAAATCTTTCCTGCATTCAACAATGAAAAAAAAAAGAAAGAAAATAAGCATATTAAAATAAAAAGATAATTCTATAGGGAATTAGAAAAGAGAAGTGGATCATGTGAGAATCAAGATTAAGGATGAAGAAAAGCAAGGTGGTGGAAAGGGAAGTAACTTTCACTAAAGTAAAAAGTCAGTATGACTTAGATTGGAATGTTAAGAGATGGTAGAAGATTATTAGCTACTAGGGAAGAGGCAGACAGTCAAGTGGCAATAAATGGCAGCTCTCTCTAACATAGAAAAGAAGTAGAAAAAGTGGAGCACATCAGCTCATCAGGCATCTTTGGGATAACTACTCTAAATCTAACCTGAAGGTGTTTCTTAACAGATATTGATATTATTCCAGTCATCTTCTTTCAGCAATAATAAAGCCCAATTCCCCCCCAAGCTTTTGTTACCTACTTATCTCAGCTATCTCACTAATCCTCAAAAGCACTCAAAAATGCATCCCCTAAAAGCTAGTAGATATCAACCACCCATGAATTGAGCAATATATTTAGAATTAACCTCAAAGAAGATTCCTAAGTAACAGGGGTGATAAAATGTCAGAAAGTATTAATCAGGAGGGAAAAATATTCTGATTCCCTTTCCAGGACCAGATTGTCCAGGGAATTAAAAACAAAAGATTGGAAAGAATGATCAGATATAGGTCTTTTCTTTATTCAGTTAGTTTTTCCTGGGTTGCAGAAAATGGAAGAAACATCAGAGAAAAAAAAATTTTTAAATGTACTTTTTATTCTTGGATACACCCCATCATACAATACTTATGTTTATCTAGCTGCTTTCCCCATCTTTGTTTTCTTTACTACCATTTATTTTTCTTCATGTAGTATATCATGGTGGTTGTTGCTGTTCAGTCATTTTTCATTTGTGTCTTGGTTTTCTTGGCAAATATAATGGGGGGAGGGGTTGCTATTTCCTTCTATAGCTCATTTTATATATGAGAAAACTGATGGAAATATAGTTTAAATGGCTTCCCCAGGGTCTCACAGCTAGTAAATGTCTGAGAATGGATTTGAACACAGGTTCTCCTAATTCAAAGCCCAGCATGCATCTATTGTGTCACTTAACTGCACCTAGTATATCATGGAACATCTTATAAAGTTCAAATGTAATTGTTTTACATTTCACTCTTACTGACTGACCAGGGAGCTTATTAAAATCAATCTTTACAGATTTCCCCCATTTTTCTTCTGTTCATGATCTTCTTTTTAATTTTGCCTTTAAATGCCCTCCAGATTTTGGTACATGAAGCATAGTAGTCTTGATGATGGTCTAGTTGTTGTTTGTTGTTTTTGTTTTCACAAAAGTTCATCACTAGCACTGAAATATGAGATGGCCAAATATCTATGAAATTATATTTCTTGTCATCTTTGTATACGCAAGGAAAAACTGTTTCTATCAGTTTTGATATTTGTCTCTCCAAGGGGAATCTGTATCCATGTTTCCTGTAAACTGTAATCTCCTTTTGCCTCCTGGTTTTGTTGAGGTTCAGAAGAGACCCCAAAAGGTTTGGGTGTTGTGAGGTGTCTCAAAAGAATTTGCCAGCTTGAACCCATATCCAAGTCAAGGGGCAAAGTTTATTGTGATTGTAACACCAATCGAAGAAGGATAAATTCCAAAAGAATTTTGCAAAGAACCAAGAGCAAGAAGATAGATTAATAGGACAGTTATACCAGAACTTTATGTTAATTTATTTGCCAATTTTATGTCTCTTGAGTAGATTTGAGGAGGGATCTATTCACTATTTGAGGGGGGGTCATTTTCTCAGGAAATTGATTATCACTAACTAACAGATTATCTGTCTGTCAATCAGTAATGTTTATAGGACTTTTCTAAAGCCAAAATACTTTAAGATCATCGACAGATTGTCAAAACAATATCACTCTAAGGTCAGAGGGTCTCAGGATCACTGATTCTAAAGCCAGAAGACTTTAGAATCATTGACAGATTGTTAGAACAGATGTACTCTAAAGTCAGGATGAGGGGGGAATCTCCTTAGTGTTTTTCCCCTAGAAACTATATTCCATCAGTTTCATTTGTACAAAGAATATCAAGAGTGACAAGACTCAGTCCTTCCAATAGTATGCCCATAAAAGAACCAAAATACAAGTTAATTTTTCTATAAATCTTTTCTGCCTTCCTCTTTTGCACTTAGAGATCAAGAAAGAAGAAAGCTTCAAGAACTGCTGCTAATTGGAAAAAAAAAAACAGGGCTATAGGATGGGAATCAGAGGATTAGTCAGTCAGTTAATAAATTCTAAACATTTACAATGTGTCAAGGACTGAGCTAAGCTCTGATGATACAAAGAAAGGCAAAAACTACTCCCTACTCTCAAAGAACTCATTCTAAAAGGGGAAGGTTACTATGTACTATGTATGATAAGTGAAATCTAATTTCAGAAAGAAGGATCTGTGTGGGATTTTCAGGCCCTCATCTTAACAATCAATACTTCAGAGGCATCTCAAGGTATAGAACAAAAGCTTTATTCAGGAACTCTTGAGTACCTGGCGGTTCCACCATGGATCAAATAAGTTGTCCAAAGTTGGGAGAGCCACTGTTCAGTAAATTCTTGTGACTTTTATACAATTCAGAACAAAGTCCCAAGCCCACCCCTCTTTTCCTTTCCATACATTCTAATTGGTTATATATGCTTTACTTTCCTTATTTAGGAACTGGAATGTTGACAGCTTATGAATCAGACTGCTTTCTACTTTCCCTTCCACCCCGGAAACCGGAACCTAGGACCTCAGGCTTTGTCTAATTTATTCTATAGTCCTGAGAGAGCTTCACTCCAATTGTCACACTCAGATCTAACTTTGGGGAGGATTGGGAAAGGCCACTTAAAACTAGAAAGAACCTTAAAAGGCATCTTATGTCAAGTCCACAAGTACTTATTTAGCATTTCCTAAGGGCCAGTTGCATTGCTAAGAAATACAAATACAAAGTCAAAGCAAGACAGTCCCTTCCCTAAAAGAATTTATGTTCTAATTGGGAAAATAACCAATAAAAGAGGGTTAAAAAAAATAAAATATCATTGTGAGAGCAAGGAAGATGTGAAAAAATTAGGAGAGAAGTTTTGGAAGGAATAAAAATAAAGTTAGTTTGAGCTTTTTTCCTTAAAACTGAGCTTCTGAGAAAAAGCAACCAATCAGAGGAAGGGGCCACAAGGACACATTATTCTTCCATTGTAAGAAGGCCAGTGAATTTACTGGGTGAGGAGACTGCTGTGTGTCACGGTTAAAAAAAAAAAAAAAAAAGTTAGGCGAGGAGCTTATAGAGAAATCCTTCTCATTTTCTATATATAAAAGCTGAGGTCCAGAGGGTTAAGTCACTTTAATATTAGAAGTGGGCAATGCAAAATCTCACGTGTATCTTAGACTGCAGAAATATGAATTTACTGAGATTCAAAAGGAGGCCCCAAAAGGCTGGGGCCACAGACTAGTGTCATGAGGTATCTCAAAAAAGAATTTTTAGGTTTGAACCCATCTCCAAGTCAAGGAGAAAGTTTTGTTGTAATTTAATGCCAATTGAAGCAGGCTAAATTCCAAAAGGATTTAGCAAAGAACCAGGAGAAAAAAGATAAATTTATAGGACAATGTAAGAGAGACCAGAGCTTCATATTATTTATTTGCTAATTTTGTGACTTACAGGTAGGAGTGGGGGGTTGTCTATTCATTATTGTCTCAGGAACTTGGTTGTCTGTGTGGGGTACAAAGAACCTAACCAAAATGGACTACTAGAAGACTTTTCAAAGTAAATGTAAAAGGTTTATTAGAATCTCTCCAGAAGTAGGCAGTCCCCACTCCTGGACAGTCAAGAAAGAAAGCCAGCTAAGAGCTGGAAAGCAGAGGTTAAATAGACAAAAACCCCCACTCCTAACCCCTCCCCCAAAACCCCCTTATGCAAAGATTGCGTCTTGATTGGCTCTTGCAGTTACTTTTCCCTTCTATGGTAGGTGGAGTGATTATGGGTGGACTAAGAATGGGGTAATGCTAATGAGATAATGCAAGCAAAAGTTTCATTTTTCTAAAGTTACATGATTTTTAGGAAATTGAAATTTAGGCCTTGAAACCTCGGCCTAAGGCTTCACATACTTTAGCACATAGTCTCTGAGAAACCACATTACTTGTCTCCCCCCACACACATCACTGACCCAGCAGATTATCTATCTGACAGTCAGTAATGTTTGTAGGACTGTACTAAGGCCAGAAGACTTTAGAATCATTGACAGACAGATTGTTAGAACAATAACATTCTAAGGTCAGGGAACTTCAGGATCACTGCTATATATATTTCCCTTACAAGCTGTACTCCCTTCAAACTGAAAAGGTCAACGTCTGACATGTTGAAATGGAATGGAGGCAATGGCTTTCTCTTTGTGGTTGTGTTCCATAAGGGATGGGGATCAGTCATTGGTTTCTGACAGTGACACATATGGAAATAGAAATCATCTATCAGGGCTTCAGTTCACATTGAGTATGGAGCTCATACTCTATTACAAAGAGAAAATCAAGAATTTAGAGCTCCTGAGTCTTCATATGGAACGACTGTCATATAGAAGAATAAAAAATAACTTAGGAAATAGGCTGTGTTTCTTGAATTTCTTTCTCTGATTACTGGAGGAGTAGCCATAAGGTACTAAATAATCCAAGTTGTGGCTTCCCTAACACTCCTGATTTCAGTGCATTCATGTATGGTCTCTTGGGAGCTGGAAGAAAGAGGAAGCTTGTAGTCACATGGTGGAGTATGAACTATATACAGTTGGGCTTGTTTTCTCTATTCCTATGGAGCATAGGTTCCACAAGATCCAGATTACATTTCTTTTTTTCCTTTTTTTTAAATAAAAATTTGTTTTCAAAATATATGTATAGATAGCTTTCAACATTCACCCTTGTAAAACCTTGTGTTCCAATTTTTTTTTCTCTCTCTCTTCTCCCCACCCCCTCTCCTAGACAGCAAATAATTCAATATAGGTTAAACATGTGCAATTCTTGTATACATAGTTCCACAATTATCATGCTGCATAATAAAAATCAGATCCAAAAAGGGAAAAATGAGAAAGAAAATAAAATGTGAGCAAACAAAAACAATAAAAAGTAAAAATACTATGTTGTGATCCACATAAAGTGAGCATAGTTCTCTCTCTGGATGTAAATGACTTTCTCTATCACAACATTAAGATGATTTAGACAAGTTCCAATGGATTAGTGATGAAGAGTGCCATCTATATGGGAACTGAGTGTCATTCACAACATAGTAATTTCACTCTTTTGTTGTTGTTTGCTTGCATTTTATTTTGCCTCTAATTTTTTTTCCTATTTTGATTTGACTTTTCTTGAATGGCAAGATAATTGTATAAATATGTATGCATATATTAGATTTAACATATTTTTCTACCATGTTTAACATATATTGGATTACTTGCCATCTAGAGGAGGAGGTGGGGTAAGGGAGGGAAATTGGAATACAAGGTTTTGCAAGGGCTAATGCTGAAGAATTGTCCATGCATATGTTTTGAAAAATAAAAATATTTAATAAAAATAAAATGAAATAAAAAGCTATTAAAAAAGAGCCTGGTCTCTCAGAATTGATCATCACATAATCTTGTTGCTGTGTACAATGTTCTCTTGGTTCTATTCACTTTGCTTAGCATTTATTCGTGTAAGTATCTCCAAGTTTTTCTAAAATCATCCTGCTGATCCTTTCTTATAGAACAATAAAATTCTATAATATTCTTAAACCATAACTTATTCAGCAATTCTCCAACTGATGGGCATCCACTCAGTTTCCAGTTCCTTGCCACTACAAAAAAGGCTACCACAAACATTTTTGCACACATAGGTGCTTTTTAAATTTTTTTAATATCTCTTTGGGATACAGGCGCAGTAAAGAGACTACTGGATCAAAGAGTATTATGGTAGAGTTTGATGAGTTTGATGGTAGGGTTACATTTGTTAGGGTTTAGTGAATTCTAGTAGATTCAAGGAAAACGTGGGTTTCCCAGGAGGATGAATGCTGAAAACTGATTCTGATTTGGCATATCCACAGTACCAATATGTGACTTGTGACAAGTCACACTGACAGAGGTCATAATCTATAGCTCACAAAAGCATGCAGTAAATAAAGGTTATTTTTTCTTTTCTTGTTTTGTTGTCATTGACAAGGATCAGATCAGTGGCTAGTAGAGTCAGATAAGGATTAAATTTATGAATGGTATAGTATAAATGTAACAAAAACTTTCTATCAATGAGAGCAATCTAAATATTGAATGAGCTATCCTAATTAGACAAAAAATTCCTGTGTCGATTTGGGTAATTTGGATTATTAGTGACTTTCACTTTACTGGAGATCTTCAAATATAAGGCCATCTAATAATTCTGTTAAAATGACAACTCATCTTTAACATAGGAGTAAGATTAGATGACTTTTGTGGTCCAGTTCAACTCATTAATTCAGAAAGCACTTTTTAAGAACCAAACACTGGGCTAAGCAATGGGAATAGATATAAGACAGAGAAAACCAACTTTTGCACTCAAGAAATTTACAAGTTTAAAGAGGGAAGACAATATATAAAAGGAAGCTGGAAAAAGGGTTAGATAGCTCAAAGAGTCTATAGGGGCTATCTTATTCCATGTAGTTGAAATCAACAGAGTGTAGATGGAAAGTAGAATTATTTGGAACATTTAAATGCTGCCCTTTATGAAGAAAACCTTTGAGCAAAATTTAGAAGTTCTCCAGCCATCTGGTCAGAGGGGAAAGGAAGCTGAAGGAGGTGGGAAGAAATTTGCAGTTTCTATCTGTTGATTTAGTTCTGCACTTCGGGGAAAAGCCCACGGAATTTAAACTTCTTTCACATGACAATCCCTACAAAATTCAAATATAGCTATCTATGGAAGTAATGAATCCAAAAGAAGGGTTTGAATGGAAACTGAATGAGTCAACAGCTGCATATAGCCAAGTCCTTAGCTTCAAGATCATCAAGGTTAAGTGACTACCCTAAAGTCAAAATGGTAACTCTATTGGAGAGTCAAGATTCATTTCAGAAAGCCCATGTCCCATGTAACCAGTAGACCATGCTCTGCCTTACTGCTCTAAGCCCAGAGAGCCACATAAACTGTGATCCAAATTAGTAAGTATGAACAATAAAAATCCTCATTTCCCAGTGTGATGTTAATGAAGTAGAAAAGATGGTTATTTACAATATAATTGGTTGGGGGGAAATGCCATAAAAAGAATGGCAAAATGTAATTTCTATTTGAAATAAAAATTTAAAGCATTGACCCAGCCTCTAGAGATATCCCTGACCTACATAAACAAAAGGAGCCTGGGTTAATTTTTGTTTCTTTTTCCTTATTATATCTCCCAAATTTTCCTTTCTTTCTTCCCATCAACACCTCCCCCCAATCCTTTTCAGTTACAGTTGACAAATGTGAAAAGATTTTTTGGGGACTTTGATTAGTAATAAGGAGCTGTGAGACTCCTGCTGTGTCTTCCTTCTGTCTCTTCCTTTTTTTCTCATACACAAACCAACTTAGAAAGAAAGGAATGGAAATGATATGTCTGGAGGTATCCAGGAATACAAACTTGAAAATACCCCATCTGAAATCAAAACTGGGGTCAGAGGTCATCTTGCCAAATTGGGTGGCAATCAATAGAGATTTATAATAAATGGAGCCATTTTATTTAAATTTTCCTCAGGGCTTTGGGGGAAAGACATGCCATGATATCTACACAAAGAACTCTTTGGGTAGGAAAATAAGCTAATAAGGATATCATTGATATTTTCCTGAGGCAGATACAGCAGCTTAAATGTATTATTGGTATTGGGGGAAGAAGGGATGAGAGGAAGGCAGTGAGTCAAAAGCATCTTTGAGATCCTGATTTACTTCCAAACATTTTATTAAATTATCCAAGCCCCAAATCACTCAACACCACCTAAAATTGTCCAAGTTTCTTTGTAGCCTTTTCAAAACTCATACAATTTCTTTGGGCCAGTTATTTGGAGCACAAGTATGAAGTTCATTGAATTTTGCCCCAGCCTTAACTATCATGGGGCCACACAGAGCATTTTTCTTCTGCAGGAGGGAAAGATACTGACTGAATGCAGTAGAGGCTGAGGAAGTGGTGGTAAGCCTGTCCACTAGCAGTAGGAGGTTATTGCTGTTGCTTGGCAAACCTGATCTGAACTGGACCAGGCTCCGAGAGAGCTAAATGGCAAACCAGCTGAATGCTTATGCTTTCTCTTCTGCCTGATAGCAATGAAGTTTGGGTACTTTTGAAGGAAGACAAATATATCTTCTGGAATGGGAATGGAGTGGAGAAGAGGAGAGGAAAATCTAGTTGAGACTGGCATGGCAAAGCAAAGGATTAAAAGCTGCTCTTGCTGGCTGAGAAAAAAAGGAAGTCGGGACTGTCTGGGGGTGAGGCTGAGTTTATGGGGGGCTGGGAAGGTTCATACATCCCTAACCTTTGAAAATAATATTCTGTAGGGCAGTCATCCTTTCCCATAGCATATTTTTTTATCACTCCTGCAAGAAACTAAACATTAGGGCAGATGCACAAAAGGCCCAATTGCAGCATTTATTTTGTTTTGTTATGTTCATCTTTAAAGTTATAAATCAATGAAATAAAAAAAGTCTGATGAGATAGGATAATGTAAGGGGGATTCTTAGAACATCATAAAGCACCTTAGGACTGCAAGGTAAAAAGAATGATTCATTCGTTTTAAGGCTCTGAATTTAACTTGTATGTATCCTCAGGAGCAATATTTTCAAATATTAATGTATTTTTAAAAGTTGTTCTTTTGTAATTCTCCATACCTTTTGCAATAAATTTTCTTTACACTGAAATAAAAATGGTAAAACAGAATCATCATCATCATCAATACTTTATTTAATTTTTTAATTTAGCATATTATAAAATATATTATTGTTTGAATACATATTTTGTTTATCATATAGTTAGTTGCCCTCATAACTCGTCATCATCCATGTGGTGTGGGGAGAAGGGACAAGAGCAAAATAAGAAAATGCCAATTAAGAGCAATCTATAAAAGAAACTCCTTGTGCTCTGAGCCTTCTATGGTAACTGTGAAGAACCCTGGCAAGAACCCTAAAAACCAACTAATTGGACTCTGGCAGTACCAATGGTTATTTTAACACCCCAACTAGTGTAACATAACTATTCCTATGAATAAAAAAAGGAAGAAATAAATTGTAGACTAGTTCTAATTAGAGCCATCATCATTATTTCACTAGTCAAGGTTTAGGAATAAACTGTTTTCTTAAGATTACTGTATATTGATCTATAATATATTGCTGTATAGCTTGAAACTGAAAATATTATTGATAAAAATAGGATGAAGCCCTTGATTATAAGTATTTCCAATTTTGTTATGATATCTCTAGAATTGGTACATAGAAAAAACTTTCATTCATTGTGGACTCAATTCAGCCTTTGAAGCCAAAATACAACAAAGTATTGATCAAGTCTCTGCTTGTACTAATTTTGGACTAACAATCAACACCAAGAAAACACAGGTTCTTCTACCACACCACGGATCCATCAATTGCAGCAAATGGAGAAATTTTGAATGCTGTGGATAGGTTTCCTTACCTTGGTCCGTATGTTCCAGGTATGTACACATAGAGGCTCAGGTTGACACATGCATTGGCAGAGCTAGCTCAGTATTTAGGAAACTCCAAAATAAAGTATGGGAATGAAGAGGTATTAGACTGTCTACCAAACCGAAGGTCTCCAGTCATTGTGCTATTGTCATGGTAGTCTACCTGTGAAATTTGGACAGTCTACCAGTGCTATGCAAGTAAATGGAATCATTTCCATTTTAATTGTCTTAGGAAGATTCTGAAACCTTACCAGCTGATTACCAGCAAGGTAAGGTACTACACAATGAGACCCTTTCTTGAGTTAAATTGCCAGTTCTTCAAATTCTAGTGGACTGGCCACATTGTTCGAATGCTAAAAGACTATTTTACTGTGAATTGGAACTAGACAAATACTCACACAGAGGTTGGAAGAAGCAATACAAGAACATTCTCAAGATCTCTGAAAAACTTTCGAATCAATGTTTGATATGGGAGACTCTGACCAAGGACCAGCCAGCATAAGTGTCTATCAAAGAAATGCTGTGCTCTATGAGCAAAGAATTGTAATTGCTAAAAAAAAAAAAAAAAAACCACGGAGATGTGCAAATTTAGGAAAATCTCCACTCCATATGTTTGAGTGTATTATTTGTGCCCAATTTGTGGTAGGGCTTTTCAAGCTTGTTTTAATCTGATAAGCCACAGTCAGACACAATGAATGTTAACTCTAATATAGTGATTTCATTTTGGTCCTCTTCAAGACAACAACCAACCAACCAAGAAAAAACATCCATGTCTTCACTCTATTTCATGATAGTCATCATCATATAAACCAAAGCATTTCCAGGAGATAAGGTATCAATATTTCTGATTTATTCCAATATATTTTCCTTCTGTGGTACCTGAACACAAAAGAATTCCATTCACTTCTGATTAAAAAGTCAGTTATTTGCTATCATTATCCATTACAAATGAATAGAACTTTGGCAGATTACCTCAATATCTAGCAAGAAACCAAGTAGAACATTTGAAACTTATGTCAAATAATTAAAGGTAAGAAAAAAAGAAACATATTGAATGGGATATGAAAAAAGTTGAATAGAAATTCTTTATACTTTCAGCAAATGAAGCGTTAAAGTGATACAAAAAATCAAAACAATAATATCAAACAAAAATATGTTGTAGAGAGGCCAGAAGAACAAAGATAATTGAGGAGAAAAAGAATATCTTGAAAGGAGGGCACGGGAAATTTCTGGTCATTTCAATAATTCAAATAACTACAACATAAAGAAAACTCAAGTGGGTCAAACTCAAAACAGAAAACTCATGTAGTCTGTTAGTATTAACCTATTTACTATCTTTTACCTTTGTGGCCTCAACACTTAGCATGATGCCTGGCACAGAATAGGCACTTAATAAATGCTTTCTGACAAACTAATTGACATCCACAAAGCTGACTGAAACTCTAGTTTCCTAAACAAAAAGAATTTTGGGCTCAAAATGCTTCATATTTGCACACAAACTGCTAGCAAAGCACATTATCAGCTTATTCTAGATGCAAGCCTAGTCCTATGTTTCTTAACAGTAGACATTACTTCTATCTATTATCAGAAGAGAATATTAATAATGCATACAAATACAGGGCAATTATATGTTTATGTACTTTATAAAGGATTCATATTTTGTAGCTTTCAAAAATTATGAAAAGAAGAGAAAAAGTATATTGTATGAGGCACAAACTATGGATTGAAAAAATTTCAGGCATATAAAGAACATCTCATTATTGAATTGGAAATTACTGCATAAACTCAAGAGAATTTTGATGTTTATGCCATCTTTATTGGCTATCACAAAATAGACACACACATTGTGAGAATGCTACAGTACTTGAAGTATATGAAGTATATATAACTGTTCTCTCTTTAAAATTTGTCATCAATACAACTATCAAGACCAACTGATGTAAAAGTGACATGTTTAAATCCATTATCTTAGTTTCTAAATAGAATTGACTATAGCCTCCATTTGAAAAAGAGTCATACTAAACATTGTATTAATCACTTATTGTACATGAATGACGTCATTGCATATGGCTCCACTGAAAATTACATTAAGCAGCTACTTCATCTCATTGAAGCTTCCTCTAATGATATTAAAATGTTATTTGAATTCAGTAAGTGATAAATTTTTAATGTATGCCAATAAAAATACAGAATGAAGGCTTTGAGTTTAAAACTGGAGGTCAAATTGAACCAAAGGATACAAAATTAATCACAAATATCTTAATTTTCTCTGGTCAAACAAGACAGAGAGCATATAGCTATCAAGGAGGAAGCTGAAGCCATGATGTTAGGAAACCAAAAAGCATCCTGAAGTCAAAACTTCGTGGGAAAAAGCATGTATACAATGCAAGTTTCAGTGATTTTTTTTTACTGTCATTCTTATGAAACAGTAAAATAGCTAAGAATATAGCTAGAAATAACTTGAAAAGCCCTTTATAATTTTAATTAAATGTGATGCTCATCACCCAAAGACAGTTATGGGAAAAAAAATTATGTCTTACTGGTCTAAAAGGAGGATGAATATTGTTAGATATACTCAGAAAGGGAAATACAAATGGTAAATCTTTTACAGAAAAAAATTGGAACAAAGGGACTTTATGTCCAAAACAATTGTAAAGCATGACAATAGAATTACAACCCTGAATCTGTCAAATGTATACAAAGGTATATTATCTCCATTAAGAAGCCTTTGAATGACTAAGACCCATAAGTGTTTGTAACAGTTGTTTTGTCCTTCCTTCTCCAAGAGGGCATGACATCAGGGAGGGGATGCCATGGCTTGCAAGCGAATTGGATTTAAGTGAGGGAGGACTGGGCAAGGTCACCTGCCTCACTTTCCCCTCTAGAGCCTTCTGCAATGGGAGATTGGCCTTTTTAGGCTAAGGTCTTTATCAGGGATGGAGAGAAGAAGGGAGGGAGGAAGAAAGGGGGAGAGGGAGGAAAAGAGAGAGGAAAAAAGGGAGAAAAGGAGGGAAAGAAGAAAAGAGGAAAAGAAGGAAGAAGGCAAGGAGAGAGAAAGGAAAGAGGAGGGAGGAAGCTAGAGAAAGGGAAGAAGGGAGGTAGGGAAGAAAGGAGGAAGGAAGGAAGGAGGAAGTCTTCCAATTGATCAATTCTAGGCTAGCTGTAATCATAGAGATTGTTATTTGTAATTAAAAAGCACTACATGGGTAACAACCACATGAATGCTAATAATGATATTAATATGTCAACAAAAAAATAAACAGAGAGCTGAGCCATTCAGATTTGTTACAGAAATGGAGGAGTTTATAACAAATTCAGGATCAAGACACTGCCACTTGAGTTTTTAAATACCAGAAGCTTGATATCCTATATAAACTATTAGAAATGAAATACCAGTGTTATACAAGTCATAAAGTAGCCTTAAAAACAACAAATAAACTATACTAGAAATGGAATATCATTATATATAATATTGTTACCCACAAATGCCCAGACATAACATTGAACCACAAATATTTAAGAGCATTTTAATTAATATTGCCATACCAGATAATCATAATTTCTAAACTACATGGAAAGAAAAAAATATCAAAACATATAGACCCAGTGGATGAAATTAGCTACATGGGATTAAGATGAGAAATACATCATCACTATTGTCTGCTATTTGATTTGTCCAAAAGATGGTTTCAATGATCTACAAAAGATAAACAATAATCCATGTTGTTTATACAGTTATAAGCTGATTTTATTCATCTGTGAAATTATTCACAAAGCATAAATATAGAAGTATAGTAAGATTTTATCTTATTCTTGGAGAATTTTAATCAGTCAAATTGAAAAAAATGTAATAAGAATAAGATTAATAAAAATTAACATAGAGGTCTGGAACCTGAACTTTCCAGCCAATTTTTATTTGTCTTGTACTTCATGGAAGATGAGGTGATCATGGTTGCAATTAGGTATCTTGTAGATTAAATGGATTATGCTTATAGTTAGAAACAATAATCTCATCAAGATTCTTTCTAGATTAAGAATAGTATGTGGCTAGTAGTCAAGTACATTTTAGTTGAACATTTACACAACCTGATCCTTCATCCACATCCTGCATATTTTAACCTACTCCCTCCTTAAATAATTTTAGTAAAACACATAAACAGATTACGGACAAGTCTCTTGTACAGACCTATACCTTCAGTGCTTGCTGTCCCTTGCAAGATGCTATTACTGGGATTTATGTAAGTAAATCCTCTAATAAATCTTTGACTGATCATTCTCACTTTGTAGGATTCTTTCCTTGAATTCCTGCATCACTAGTGGTTGCCATAGGATACTTTGGTGAACTGCTCCACACTTGTTCCCTTGGAGATGTATGAAGGAAGCCCAGGTAAATACGAGAGAAATAGTATGCAATCTGTTGTATATATCCCTAAATTCTATGGGCTTGATGCAGAATCTGCTATAATTGAAGTGAGGAAAAAACTCCTGCACATTGGTCGGGAGCTCTGTTAATGTTTTAGGTCGCTTCAGCAACAAATGTTCCAAAAAGAGTTATTGGAAATCAAATGTGGCTTGATTTGATATGGGCTGGGGTGATGTGAGAAGAATTAGATAAACAACCTAATACAACTTTATTAAAAAGAGAGAGGATACTGAATCTCTCTCAGCACTATAATTGCTACCTCTACTGCTCTCCTCTCACTGGATTTTAACACTTCTACACAGTGTTGCTACCTTTCCTTTTCCTTTCTAGCTTCCTTTTATATCTTATCTTCACCCATTAGATTTTAAATTCCTTGAGGGCAGATGTTGTATTTCTTTTTGTTCTTTGTATTCCCAGCTGCTTAGCACAGTGTCTGGCACATTGTATGTGCTTTTTGAATCAAATTATTGAATTGAAATTACAACAACAATCAAAAAAAAAAAAAACCCAAAAAACAATACTAATGTTGTACTTATACAACTTTAAGAAGAAACTTTCCCATGATACTCCTGGGTGTTAAAGAGTAAAAGTGTTTCACTCTTGTTCAAGGTCACATAGCTAATAATAATAAAAAACATATCCACACAGACATATACATATAATAAAAACATAAATATGTGTATATATTATGGATTTATAAGATATTTTCTTCTCAACAATCTGGTACAGTATGTGGCAAAATATGAATAATCCCAATTCATTATTCACTAATCATTAGTTAAAGGAATTAGGGATGGTTAGCCTAGAGAAGAGAGAAGTTGGTTTTATGACTTCCTTTAAAAACTTAAAGGGCAGGGGCAGCTAGGTGGCGCAGTGGATAGAGCACTAGCCCTGAAGTCAGGAAGACCTGAGTTCAAATCTGGCCTCAGACACATAACATTCCCTAGCTGTGTGACCCTGGGCAAGTCACTTAACCTCAATTGCCTCAGCAAAAAGCAAAAAACAAAAAACAAAAAAAAAAAACCTTAAAGGACAGAATTTAAGGCAGGGATTAATTTGAGAGGAGAGAGTGGGAGACAAAATAGTGGTCATCAAAATTGCACCTTGGGCATTAGCTCTCTGATATTAACCCATAGCTTGACTCAAAAGCATGAAGAGCTGGTTGTTGAAGAACTGGAAGGATGAGAAAAGATCTCCACTTGCAGGAAGGATCACTAAAAAATTCTTTGGTTAATTCTGCTAAAAATGTACTTCTACAAAACTATAAATACATGGAGAATTTTTATCTGACTAATGACCACTTCCTCATCTATAGTATTTCATCTCTCTTTGTCATTGTGGTTTTGATCTTTGATTACCTGAATATTTTTTTTAGTGTTCGAGGGTCCTTTCTCTCCTTGTCATATTCTATTTCCTTATGATGAACAAAGAATCTTTCTCATACTCTATCTGTATTGGACCCTGATAATATTTGGCAGTTCACTTTCAACCTTAAACAATTTGATGACAAGTACACCATAAAACTAACACTAGTCAGTGGGGAAGCCAAGTAGCAGATGGAAGAAGAGTTCATTAAATTCAGTGCAAAATTTTTAACATCAGTGAGATGCTAGTCATGGAACCTACAAATCCAAGATTTCTAAGTTCTATGGTAGCTTCAGAATAAAATGAAAGAATTACTTTCCAATAAAACATTTTTTTTCTGAAAGGATCATGCTAAACATGGAAAACAAAATACACATATATACACAAAATGGAAATAACCTATAAGTTCAAAACTAAAACAGATAAAGAAAATGTTAAAATTTTATCATATTTTGTTATGAAAACCTATTGTTTCCCTTCTAGATAGATAGAATTTTCTAATTGAAAGCTAAAAGTTGAAAATTGGCATTTAGCTCAAGCTCAATATGGCTGCAGTGCTCAGTCTGTTGATCTGATAGTTCCCTGACTTTTGGGACTGGATAAAAAGACCCTTGACTTATTAAGCATTTTTAGAAGGAGTTTTTCCTTGCAGTTCTACAGAATTCTTCTTTTGTCCCTGGCAGTATTTTATACTGTTACTGTCTCCTGCCGTGACTGCCTTTTTTATTTTCATTTTTAACCTACTCCCCATATTGCTGGCTTTGTTGTACCAGTTCAATTTTTAAAAATGTCTCAGTGTTTGCCTTCTCCGGGGATTCAAGACAAAATATTGTAGTACAAGTCTCCATTCACACAGATCTACTTTTTGTTAATTTTAGATTTATTTCATTAAATAGGGGATGAGTTTAAAAAGCAAAAAATGCATGAAGCCTATAGACTTTAATTTGTTGAAAACAAAACAGAGGATGGAGAGAACCTTCTTCTATTTGTCAGATTTTGTGCCCTTGATCAAGAAGAAAGGAATGAACTAGACATTTATGAAGTGCTTACTATTGGCCAAGAAGTATGATAAGCCCTGGAAAGACCTTACTCTCAAAAAGCTTACATTTGGATGGAACTTGGAGGAGTTTGAAAATAAATCTACTTCAAACCCTCTTGAAAAGTGGAGGTTCTAAGAGGAACTCACCAATGGGAAAAGTGGGGAGTGGGGCCATCCTTAAAGAGGAAGATTTCATAGGAAGTAGGTCACAGAGGTGATAAACTATTTCAGTCCAGAAAGCCCCAGGTACAGAGGGAGGTTTCAGGATGAGTCAACATTAAAAGTGGAAGAACATGACTTTGAAGACCAGAAGAAGTCACAAATAGAGCAAACAGAGGAAAATTGGTGAATGTCTCACATAGCTGACCCACACTTTGACTTTTAAAAAAAAAAAAACTCTCATATGTGCCTTTATTAACTATTATTTTCAAAATTTTTAGAAAAGTAGAGATGAAAAATTAATTAATGATACATTTTCTAATTTTTTAGAAAAAAGAGATGAAAAATAAATTGACAAAAAAATTAAAAAAATTCTACTTATCCTCAGAAAAAAGATCTGAAAGTAATACAATGAGGCAAATTTCAGCTTTGTACAAAGAAAAAATTTCTAATAATTAAAACTATCCAAAACTAAAATAGCTTGTCTTTGGAGATAATGGGTCACCATTTTTCAAGGATATCATAGAGAAAATTTTTATTTAAATATAGCTTGGACTAGATAGCTTGAAAAAATCTTCTCCAATTCTAAGGTTTTGTTATTTATATAGTATTTTAAGATTCAGAAAGTATTTTCTTCACAAGTAGTACAAACATCATTGCCTACATTTCATTGACAAGAGAACCAAGTCTGAGATAAATGACTTGCCCAGAGTAGTGTAGCAAATCAGTGTCAAAGCTAGACTTCATACTTGGATCTTTGAAGATCAGTGCTTTTCCCACTAAATCATGTCTCACAAGTCTTCCCTGCCAGAGATAAGCGACATTCAACCCAAAGGAATAGGAGACACTCTTTCAAGCTAAAGGAATAAATTTGTATACTCTTCTTCCACACTGCAATCTCCAATCCCTCCATTCCTCAACTTTTTCTCAGGTTATCACTCCGATGTTAGTTATAGCCTCCTTCCTCACCCAACTTTACCCCTTGATGAAGCAGTTCAACTTTACACTGTCCTCTCCTTGAGTCCTTTGTTTCATTATTATATTGCCATTCTTGCCTCTGCCATGTCTCTGTCTTTGATCCTTCCCATCTGTCTTTACTCCTGTATACTTGGCTCTCAGTGAATCTGGAAAAATTCACAAAACTCTTGACTGGATTCACTGTAAATGCATATTACACTACCTAAGTTTGGCCCTGACTGTGGCAAAGGCAATCTTTTTACATCTGCCTAATTAACTCACTATGCTACTTATCAAAGCAATTTTCCCAAACTTTTTCATTTCTCCTCAAACATCTCTTGCCCTTCCTCCACCTACCTTTTCAAATGAGTATCTTGCTTCCAATTTTACTGGAAAAAAAGATATATTCATTGAATACTGTCTCTTCTCCTCTCCTGCTAATGTCCCAGATGCCTTATGTCATTATCACCTCCTTCTCCCCCATTTCACATAATGAGTTGGTCCTTCTTTGCCAAGGCAAAGCTCTCTATATACAAGTTATCCCATGACATTCTATCTGCTCCAAAAAATTGTCCCTTTTATCATCCCTACTCTCAGTCATCTTCACTTTCTCCCTGTCTACTTGCTCTTACTCACTCGTAACAAAAACATCTATTTCTTCCCAATCTTCTAAAAACACTCACTTGATCCATCCTTTCCTGCTAGTTACTGTGCTTTGTTCATCTTCTTTTTTATGGATAAATTCCTTGAGAAAGAATTTATATTAGGTTACCTCTACTTTTTTCCCACTCTCTTCTTATCTCTTTGCAGTTTGACTTTCCACCTCCTCATTCAACTGAAGCTGTTCAATTTAAAGTTACTAGTTATCTTTTAATTGCCAAATCCAGTGGTCTTTTTTTTTGCTACAGTTTTAGACTTTGTCAATCATTCTCTTCTTGATACTCTTTTTTGTAGTTTTTTGAGGTACTTTCTCCTGGTTCTCCTTATATTTATCAGAATTCTCTTGGACTCCATCCTATGTCCCCTCACTTCTCCCTCTATACTTTTCACCTATGGATCCTATGGATCCAACTCTTATCTCTAAGCTTATGATTCTCATGCTTTCTTATTTTGCCCTCACCTCCCTGCTGACTTGCAATCTTGAATTTCTAATTGTTCTTCAGATAGCTCAAACTCTATGTTTGCATATAAGAATGTCACTTATATATCTTAAACTCAATGTGACCCAAAATGAACTCATTACTTTTCCCTCCTTTTTTCCTAACATCCCTATTGCTGGGAAGGACCACCATCCTCCTACTCCTCCCACTCACAATCTAGCTGTCATCTTCAATTCTTCACTCTCTCACCCCTTATATAGTACCTGTTGCCAAGGCGTATCAATATTTTCTCCTCAAAATCTCTTAATTACACCCTCTGTGCTCCTCTGATGCTCCACCACCATGATCCAAAACCTTATAGCCTCATGTCTGGATTATTGCAATAACTTTCTGGTTAGTTTCTTGTTCAATTCTTTTACCCATCTGATTCATCCTCCATTCAACTCTCAATGTGTCTTTCCTAAGCATAAATCGGACCATCTCATTCCCCTACTCATTAAATTCTAGTATTTACCTTTTGCCACCAGGATCAAATATCATATCTTCTCTTTATATCCAATGTGCTTTATAACTTGCCTTTCCTGATTTTTCTAGTTTTTTGTTTTTTTTTTTTATATTTTTACTCCCTCAACATACTCTGCAATCCAATCACATTGTTCTTCACAAAAGACACTCCAATTCCCATATCAGGGTATTTTCACTGGCTATTCCCATTGCCCTGCATTCTCTTCCCCTCCCTCAGGGAAGTATCCTGGCTTTCACTGTTTCTTTTAAATACTACCTAAAATTCTACTTTTTGAAGGAAATCCTTTCTAGTTCTTCCATAACTCTAATTTCTTCCCTCTGTTAATTATTGCCAGTTTATCCTGTATACATTTTATTAGTACATAGTTGTACATTTTCTCCCATATTATACTGTGAGTTCTGTGGCTGGCTTTTGTCTTTCGCTGTTTCCCCAATGTTTGGCACAATACCTGTTAAAAAAAGTAGGTGCTTAATAAATGTTTATTGGCTGACAGGATTTCCTGAAATGATTTTTCATAATTTCTTATGGAAAAATAAAAATCTAGGGGTAGCTAGGTGGCTCAGTGGATAGAGCACCAGTCCTCAAGTCAGGAGGACCTTAGACACTTAACACTTCCTAGCTGTGTGACCCTGAGCAAGTCATTTAACCCCAATTGCCTCAGCAAAAAAAAAAAATCTATTGTATCAATCTATAACAATTTTTTTTCAGCCATTCTCAATTGATGGACAGTTCTCTAGATTCCAATTCCTGTCAAACCCTACTCCAAGATAAGGAAATTTGTTCTGCTTACAACCATTCCATCCTTGATACTTTCCTCCCTTTCAACTCCTCCCTTTATCATTCTCACTGATTTTGTTGTTAAGTTTGATATATTTCTACACCAATCTGATTGTTGTTTAGTCATTTTCAATTATGTCCAATTCTTCATGACCCCTTTTAAGGTTTCCTTGGCAAAGATACTGCAATGATTTCTCACTTCCTTTTTGATCTTATTTTACATATGAGGAACTGAGGCAAATAGGATTAAACAGAATCACACATCTACTAGATGTCTGAGGCCATATTTGAATTCAGGTCTTCCTGACTAGGCTAATCACTCTACATACTGTGCCACCTTCCTTCTTATTGTATGTTCAATGATTTTGTATTTCTCAGATCAGAATCAATCATCCAAGATAATGTTTTTTTTCTAACTTAATTCATTCAATATTCATTGAAATCTTAAAAATTCTGAAGAAATATGTATTTCTTCCCCTTTTAGAATGTTACTATACTGCACATCATACATTCCTTTCCAAATGCTCAACTTTTCCTTTCTAGGTTTTTCTGCACTTTTGTGTTTATATCTCAAATTTTCTATTAAGCTCTTATTTTTTTATATTATTTTAATCAGAAATGCTTCAATGTCCAAGCTTTGTTTTTTCCTATTACAATGACTAGCACATATTAAGTGCTACATAAATATTAGCTCTAATAATAATAATAATAATTAGTAGTAGTAGTAGCAGCAACAGCAGCAGCAATAGTAGTAGTAGTAGTAGTCATAGTAGCAGGATGAGGAGGAGGAGAAGGAGGAGAAGTATATCAGGTAAATAAATTTTCTTTCATTTTTTCAATCTTTTGATTTTGTTCTTCTATTTCTTGGTTTCTCTTGGAGTTTATTTCTATTTAGTCTTATCTATTTTAAAGGGTCCCTGTTCCTTGGGTAGTTCTTTCTATTTTCTCTTCTTAGCTATTTATTATCCTTCCAAGATTTTCTCAGAGTTCTACTTTAATTTTTTAAGTCTCTTAATTTATTCTAGGTCTCATGCAGTCTTTGTAGAACATCCAATTTTCCCTTTGAGACTCTGCTTTACTATTTTTATGTGGTTTCATCTTCTTTTGTAGATCTCTAGATACTATTCAGAATTTTCTTGGATTTACTCACCTCTCTAGATTTAGTTTTTTAAATAGGGCTTTTTGTATTAGGACCAGAATCAAACTACTGCTGCACTGTCCTTGCTTGATCTCACACTGGATCATCTAGGTTTTTGGGCTGGCATTCATCTCTTAGTTTAGCCACCTCATCCCCTAGCCACTACCAGATCTTTGAGGTTGTATCTTTGGGGCCTTTTCTGATGTCTTCAACCATAGAAATAAAAGTGTCAGAACTCCTAGACGTGGGGTATTCCAATTAAATGATTATCAGTTTTCTAATTTGCTTCCCACAATAGATCCTAAGCACTTCTAAGATCCCCACCCCCAAATTTTCTGATTATCATGATTCTTTCTCAGGTGAGCTCTAGATCCTCACTGTTTCCAGGTACAGAGCTTTGCAAGCTATATATGTCTTTTGATACTATCCAGCCACGTTGAGAAGCTATTATGTGCTGGTGCTGGTTTTGCTTATAACCCTGCTGCCTTTGGGCAACAATTTTTCTGTGACCTGATTGTGACTGACTGATTAAGAATAAGATAAAAATTATGTTGAGTGTATATTTTCATATTTTTGCCATGGTTATTTTTGGTAATAACTTTATACAAGTGCTTTTCCCCATAAAACAACATTGAAATAACTTTTTATTAATTATCATGGACAATCAGAAAATTATCTAAAGAACTTTCAGAATAGATATAGTCCAAGAAGTCAGGCTAGAGTCAAGTAATTCATTATTATTTTCATATTTGCATAGTCATAGATAGTATGCCAAAAATACTTTCCAAAATAGAGTAGTATAAATAGATATTCTATTACTTGATAATATCAATAAAATATAATAGTGCCATGGGCCAATGACTTTATAATGTTAAATTAATAAATCAAAAGGAAGATTTTCATTTAAAAATAAAGTTGCAAGAATACTGACAATTATATGCTCAAGTAAAGCATGATCCAATGATTTACTAAATTCTTCTGGTTGGTGAAGCTTTTTTTTGTCAGTTTAGAGCATTGCAGACTTTAAATGAAACAGAGTTGAGAAGGAACTGTCATCATCATTATTATCATCCTCACAAGGGGTTTATTAAGTGTTCTGGATACTGTGCTAAGAGCTGAGGATGCAAAAAAGACATGCACATCCTCAGGAAACTTACATTTTAATGAGGAAAATAATCTGCCTGGGTGAAGTGACTGCAATTGCACCAGAAAAAGATAGCTCTTAGTCCCATAAAGTTAACTATTACTAATGTCTGAAATCTCATCCTTTCAAGTTCATTGCTATGGTAACCGGATTTGTCCTGTCTTAAAATATACTGCATATTATCAAATGTGTCATCCAGAACTTGACAAAATAACTTAGATAAGGTTTGATAAAAGCAGAGACTATAAGGACCATTGTTTTTATTGTTCTAGACTTGTTAACATAGTCCAAGATCCCATCACTGATCTAATGCCTAATGGAGGTAAGGAGATGACTCTTGATTCTTGAAGCTAGTGCCAATCAACCTCATGCACCATTAGGTTTTATCAGGCTGGAAAGTCTTTAAGAATAGGTTTGATAAGGGCACCTAGGTGGTGCAATGGATAGAGCACCAGCTCAATAACTGGGAGGAGCTGAGTTTAAATCTGACCTCAGGCACCTAAGACTTTCTAGCATGGTAGGAGTAGGTATTATTTTCATCTATATTTTATAAATGAGTAACTAAGTCAGAAAGGTCACAGAGTTAGTAAGTGTTTGAGATTAGATTTGAATTCAGGTGTCTCTGAGTTCAGGTACAGCAATCTATTACACAAAAATGAAAATTTAAAAAAATGAAAATAAACTGGTTCTCATGCGCAAGACATTTACTTTCTCATGGGGGCAAAAACAACATGTAATTAAATAAAATAAAAGTTAAGTGAATATAAGAAGAGGTATAATGATATGTGTGTACATACATGTATACATACATATATGTATGTACATGTGTATATATATAAATAAATATCTGTGTATGTTTGTGTGTGTGTTTAAGTAAGTAAATACAAAAGGAAGACAATAACAACTGGAGAATCTGATTGCAATATTGCAAATATGAGTGCCTAGAAGCATAGCAATGCCCTCAACAAAAATAGCAAAGTTAGAAAGAGAGGAGAATTTCTGCAAAATAGAAACAATGCAATCTGCAGTGGTACACTGCAATTGTACAACATTAGACCATGGTCTTGGAAAGTATTGCAGCTAAGATCAAATAAGTTCCTTAGGCCATCATGTCATCTGGTACTGTCTCAAAGGTACTGATGGGGTACAGCTTTGAGGGGGAACATAGCAGTGATGAGGTCCCCTGACCATACAGTACTCTAATTCTAACAATCAGTCAGCCAAAGATTCAAGTCTTCTGGCCTTAGGGTAGTCCTTCAAACAACCCTGACTGTCAGATAGAGTATGGGCTGGTCAGAGATAACCAAATTCCTGAGACAATAGTGAATATGGCAAGTTATACATCTGGGCCAAAAAAATAGCATATCAGTGACAAGAAGAACTGGATAAAAGTCTCCTTGCTCCTGGTTCTTTGTTAAATCTTTTTGAAACTTAGGCAGCTTCAATGGGCTTTACAATTACAATAAACTTTGCCTCTTGACTTGGAGTTGGTTCAAGCCTGCAACTTCTTTTGAGATACCTGGTGACACTGGTCTGTGACCCCAACCTTTTGGGGTCTCCTTGTGAACCTCATCTGAACATCAACTGAACCTTCTGAACTCTCTAAAGCCAAACCTACTCCCTTCTTAATCAGTTCATATTCCGGTCCTAAGAATTAGTCTATGTAAACTACATCAGGAACTACAAGGAGAAAGGTTTTTAGTTGAGAGTAAGGAAGAAACTGTGAGCAATTAAAACTATTCAACAAATGGAATTCTTTGCTAAACGATAGTGGCATCCTGGTCTTAGCAAGTGTTCAAGTCAAGAAAGGAGACCCATCATTCAAAGTTGTTGTAAAAGAGTACCTAAAGTATTCAATCAGTCGTGCATTCAACAAGATTTTTCCATTTCTTTTCTAAAAATAGTATTGATGTATTTTGTTTTTACATCATTCCCCCATATTTTCTCTTTTCCTGTCCATATGAAGTCAGTCATCCCTTATATCAAAGAATTTTTTTGAAAAAGTGAAAATATTATTTCACAAAAGTTAATCCATCTACCAAGTTCAACAATACATGCAGTGTTCCACTCCCATAATCTCTTTTCTCTACAATTCTGGAGGGTATCTGAATTGCCATATCTCTCATTCGAGACTAAACATGGTCATTATTATTTTTAAATGCTTAGAGTTTTTGTTGATACTGTTTTTTTTTATTAACACTTTCTAATTATGGTGCTTGTGTATGTGTGTGTATGTGTATATGTATGTATATAGTTTTGCAAATTTGACAAAAATTTACTTTTCAGAAAAAAAATTTCTTAGTTATCAACTACATGAAGAACACAGTACTAGCTACTAAGAGAACAAAATCTTACCTTTCTGTAATCTTCCATTGTCAACCATCCTCTTCTTGACATTATCTTTCTTTTAGGTTTTCAGGATATTATTACTTTTTCTTCTGGTTCTCTTTCAACTCTCTGACCACTCCTCAGTTTGCTTTACTAATTCTTCATCCAGATTACATCCACTAGCCCTAAATGTCCCTCAGAGGGACATCCCTATTCTCTTCTTCTACACCATTTCACTTTATTGATTACATCAGTTCCCAAGGATACAATTATAATTTCAAGATTTTCATAATTTCCAGGTATTTTCCAATTTTAAACTTTCTATTTATCTTTAATTTTGAATTTCTAACTTCCTTTCAAACAATTCAAATTAGATTACAGTAGATATTTTAAGCTTATAACGTCCAAATTGAACTCATTATATTTCCCAAAAAACCCTTTTCCCTTCCAAATTTCTCTCTTACTATTTACCATACTTTTAGTTACCCAAGCTTGAAATATAGGTATTATCCTCAACTCTCCTTATTATCTCTCACTGTTTCTCTTCCCCTTATCCAATACTATCTTGTATAACTTGTGCCTTACCCTTATTATCTTTTATTTATTTAGCTGTTTCTATGATAATTCCCCATTATGCTGTGAGCTCTTTGAGAACAGGTATTGTCCTTTTATTCTTTTTATCCCTCCTTAGCATAGTACCTTGCATATATTGGACACTTGTTAAACGTGTATTTACCAAATTAAACAGTGGTCTCTACTTTCAAAGAACATATCAACTAATAGTGAAGTGAAACAAAAATGGAAACACATTGCAGGTGTTGTTTCAGTAATGTTCAATTATTAGTGATTCCATTTGGTGTTTTCTTGGCAAAGATATTTCATTTCCATCTCCAGCTCATTTTATATATGAGGAAAATGAGGTAAATAAGGATAAGTGACTTGCCCAGCATCAACAAACTATTAAGTGTCTTAGTTCATATTTGAATTCAGGTATTCCTGGCTCTAGGGTCAGTGCTCTATGTATTATACCACCTAGCTGCATATAGCTATTATTTATTAATATACAAAATATTTTAAATATATTTGAAAGTTTAAAAGTTAGATGCCTTTTAAGGTCTGAAGAAGTCATTATGGGTCAGAGGAATCCAGGAAGACTTCATGAATACAATAATATTTCTTTTAGTCTTTGGAGAAAGAATAAGCATTCAGTAGGCAAAGAAAGATTAGATATTTTTCACCTCTACAATTGTCCAGTTGCACAGTTGGCACTTTCTGGTGAATTGACTTATTAGATTCTTTTCTACAAATTTTTTTTTTATGTAGGAGAAGGTTCAGAAAGCTTAAGTAAATGATCTTGCCTGAGGTAGAATGGAGGAGAGGTTTAGAAGTATGGAGAATCTTGAAATCTTGAGACTGATTTTCCTAACTTTACAATTTTCAGTAGGGTCAGTTCTGCTCAAAAGAATTAAGCTAAGCAAAATTGATTATTTTTTCTTCAATATAGCCTCCCTCAAATTTTTTTTAACTTCTCCATTTCAGTGTCTACATATGTCAAGACTCTGAAGCTATACTTAAATTACTATGAGCATGCTGGGTCCCCAGAGTGGGATAATTATACTTTTCCCTTAGGATTCTAGAGAATCTACAAGTGACTTTCTTCTAATGGTATTGGCTTAACCTCTCCCAAAAAAATTAATGGGATGTGATTCCCCAGTATTAAATACTAGTAATCAGTGTCATGAAATAATTTGCCAATGCTGACTGATTTTTTTGGGTAGTTATTAATAACTAATTAATAGATATTAACAAATCCTTATAAGATAAAGTAAAAATTGAACCAAAACCAAATGTATCTGTACCACTGCATACTCTGCCCTCTACCACCTTGTTCCCTGGGGAGAGTGAGTTCAGACTTAAAGTGATTATCACCAAATATTTGATCTATCCAGTACCCTTATGAATGTGGCCTAGCCACTGAATGAGTAACACCTTTGCCTGCAGGACACATTTCTGGGACAAGTAGGAGTCAGTTTGCTTCTTGTCACTCACTCCTCAGAGATGTGCTGATTTCTCATTCTGCTTAGCTGTGCTTGCCATTGCAAATTCTGCTTTGCATCCTTAGTCCAAGACCTCTGTCTTTCCAAGTTTACAAGGACACAGCCTTGTCCTTTATGGCTTAATACTCATTCACCTAAAAATAGGAAAGAAGGAATACTACAAGGGTTGTTATATGTCTCTGGACATTCAGCAATTTTTACCTTTCTAGCCAGAGAGACAGGACAGAGATCAGTTTCATCCATGGGGGCCTTTTGTATACAACTCTGTTCTGGATCATCACTTAATTAAAAAGCTCTTCTTTACCATGCAGCACACATAGAAGGAACCATTACAGAATATTTATAGGTATGTTCAAACATGCATTTCAATAAGTAGCATCACCAAGCTGCAACATGGGGTCATAGCAGGAAAAGTCTCATACACATACTCTGAAGACCAGTCAGTTCCCCATTATACATGAATAAAAAGCAATTATTTTGTCCTCTCTGGTTCAATTGTCTGTTTCAGGGATAGGGAACCTTCAGCTGATTAGCTGATTAGCTGATTAGCGAGAAAGGATAAACCAAACAGGAGTTGAAACACTCTTTTGACTAATATTTACAAGGCTTCATGGTCTTTATGGTCCTTATCTTTATCATAAGTTTTGTATTTTGTTATATATTATACATATTTACAACATTTTGTGCTATATATATATATATGTATACACACACACACACACATATATACATATGAGCCTGGCAGAATTCTGTGAGGTATATAACAAAAATATTATTCCCATTTTACTTGAAAGATTTCATCTACCAATATGAACTGCAATTTTTTTATATTTTGGTAGAATTTTCTTAAATTACTAAGTTACTATAGTCAATACACAATAATCAAATTCTTGGTGATAAGACCCTCCAGATTTAGCTGGACCAATCTCTGGATGAAAAACTTCCTTGAGACTGTATTCAAAGACTTTTTAGTTTGTTAGAAAGGACCAAAGCTTGGATTCTCCTGAAATAACCTGTAAAAATGCAGAAACTCCTCTGGGATCCATTGAGCTATCACAGAAACACTTTTCCATATAAGACAATTTAGACTCAAAATAGTTAAACAGTTTGCTTCAGGTGATATAGCTAGCAATTGTCAGGGTAAGGATTTGAACTCATGTCTTTGGATAGAATCCTAACTTTATTCCACCACTATTTAGGCTATCTCTGTGACCTAACAAGTTTTTATTAAGCATTGAGCTGGATGATAAGAGAAATGTGAAAAAGTAAATTTAGGAAATTTCCTGGTCGCTAGCAAGCTCAAATAAATTATTTTGTCTATCCAACTACTTACCAAGAAACTGCCATAACTGAAAGTCTGCTTTTGATTTGAGTTTTGTTCTGGCAGTCTATTGGTTCCATTATTAGTATAATAGTATGTACATTTGTTAATTCAATGTTGTGCTCTATACTTGATATATATATATATATATATATATATATATATGTATCTATATATGTGCACTTTGTATATGTGTATGTATGTATGCGTATGTATATATGCTTTATATTTATATATATTTTATACATAATATGTAGGCATATATTTACACACATATGGAGAAGCTATTAGTACTTATATACAAAGCTTTAAGATTTGCAAAGCACTTTTTAAATATTATCTCATTTTATCCTCACAATAACCCTGATAGGTAAATTCTACTATTATTCCCATTTTATAGATGGGTCAGAGACTGGCAAAAGGATTTGCCTACACTCATTTTATCAAACCAAATGTCTGTTGCTGGGTTTGAACTGAAGTCTTGCTGACTCCATACACTAACTATATCTAGCTTCCTCTCTCTCTCCACACACACACACACACATACAAATACACATATACATATAAACAGAAAATTATACCTAAAAATGCACATATACATAGATGTATATACATGTACATATACATATTATTGTATAGACATAATCCTTATTTTCAAAAAATTTACAGTTTACTTGGAAAATCCAATATGTACATAAATAATACTAATAGAGTATAATGGAAGGGAAAGTGAGGTCAGTTAGTCAACAAACTATTGGGGAAAGAAAGACAAACACACTTTCTGCTTTCAAGAGGGTTGCATTCTAATCGGAGAGATAATATAATAGTATAATGAAAATAATATATACATATAAAATATAATACTTCTTTCCACACAACATTTCCATCCATAGGTACTGCAATTATTCTCTCATTGAGCAAATTATTTATTGAACACCTGGGTTAATTTCTATAAAATTACAAAGAAGAATTGATAGCTTTGCTCTCCACCTTCAACCCCTGATATCATTCAGAGAGATTTAAATTGAATTAAATTCTATCTGTGTTGGTGACTCTCCTAAAATCCTGGGTTTTCACAATATCAACATCCTCAACTCCCATATCTTCTGCTTCTACTTCTCAATCACTTACAAGGGAAGTCCTCAATTTAGAGTTTACCATCACCCCACACTGTTGAAAAACCAATATTATATCTTCTGGAATTCTCTCCCCTGGTTGTATTATCTTGCTTTTCTAAATCTTCCATTGTCTCATTCCTCCTGTATCTGCTTTTGCCATGATCATGATTTTCCTGTTCTGCTCCCCTATTTTATTATCTAAGCCCAATGCTTCTATCTAGAATTATCTATTTCAACAAATTATTTCTCTTAACTCAAAAATCTTACACTACTTAGCCTTTAATTCTTTTATCATGTTAGCCCTCAAGCCTGGATCCTATCTTTCATCTTGACTTTCCAAATGGTCTCTGAGGTCCTTTCCAGCTCTGAGATATTGTAATTTTGTAACTCTATGCTCTCAAGTCACAGAGAACTGCTGAAGAAAAACATGATAATATGCTGGCTAGATGCTAACTAATCTCACCTGGGTCTTCAGTAATTGATGACAATTCTTTTATTCATCTCTGATTGACTATCCTATCACATTCTCCACAATGACTCTTTGTTCAAGTCTCCATCTGTCTCCAAGCTCACCTCTCAGTAGGTCCCTTTTATTGCTAGTTTAATGTTATTCAAGTAATTCATTATGAATTCCTTTATTTTTCAGCTCCCATACCTCAAAATCTCTCTATTTTTTAATCCAGACCCCTCTCCTTCACACTAGTCTCAGAAGTTGATGTGGACTTGGAATGAACTTTTTTCATCTACTGCAGGATTTTGCTCCATCAATCATTTCTTCTTTGTCTCTCATCTTCAACTCCTTCATCACTAGTGCTCTTTTCCCCCATCCTAAAAGGAAACCTTTCCCTAGACTACACCATGCCCTCAATCTTTCCCTCTATGCCCCTTCTCTCCTTTACAAGTCAATTTCTATAAAGAGCACATAGAAAAAAATGTGGAGGTTGAATTTATAGAATTTGGTAATGATCCCATGATATGAGAGATAAAGATAAGAGAAAGTCAAAAGTGACTTTACAGTTTTAAGGCTTCTGGTACCATAAAAAGGGAAACGAAATTTAAGAAAAGGAACAGGTTTTGTGAGTAAGATAAGTTTTTGCCATGTTGAATTTTAATTCCTTCTATTTCACCACCAAATTACCCTCAAATTCGTGTATTCTAATTTTTGACCAGATACTTTTATTGGAAATTCTCTCCTCAGTGTCCCCAAAATTATTTTAATTATTAAATTATTTTTCAATCTTTTTCCATTTACTACAATATTTAATATTATTGATCATTGCATTCTTCTTCATAATCTCTTCAGGCTTGGCTTCTTTGATACTGTTCTCTATTGGTTTAATTTCTATCCATCTGATCATTCCTTCTTATTTTCCTTTGCTCATTCATATTGCTTCAATTCTCTAAGCATGTGCTTCTCAAAATTCTTTTTCAACCTTCTCTTTTCTGTGTTCTCTCCCTTAGTGATTTCATTCTTTCCTATGGTTTCAAACAATGCCCCTGCAGAGATAAACTCTATATCTATTTTTCTAGCTCTTATCTCTCATCTTAACCCATTTCATATATCACTACTTGCATATTCTTCTAGAACCTGAAATTCAACATAATAAAAACTTAATTCATTCTCCCCCCAAAAAACCCTTCTCTTCCCCCAGAATTCCCTATTTTTTTAATTAGCACCACTATTCTGTTAGTCATCATGGTTGAAATCTGGCATTACTGCCAAGTCAAGTCAAGTCAAGCCAGGTCAACAAGTATTTTTATAATGCTTACTATATGCAAGGATCTTACTATATGTCAAGGGTCTGGTCTAGTCAAAGATTATGTCTGTAATGATATAATTAGTTCATATCTTGTTCCAAGACCACTCATGAACTAAGTCCTAGGGATACAAAAAAGAAATACAATATTAAAATTACAATTTACATGTGAGAATAATTTTAAGGTAATACCAAACAGAAGGCACTAACACCAAAAGTGGGAAAAGCTTTTTTTTTCCCCAGAAGATTAGGTTTCATAAGTAGAAGTCTAAAGGAATCTAAGGAATTCAGGATCCAAAGATAAGGAGAGATGTCACCTCAAGTATGAGGAACAACAACTATAAGTGCCCAAAGAGTGCTAGGAACATCAAGGAGACTAGTGGATTATGAAGTATAGGATTGCAAATTAAAAGATTGCTGGAAAATTATGGAGTCATAAAAGTTGTTTTAAACAACAAACAGAATGTATATCTGATCCTGGGAGCCACTATAATTTATTGAAAAGAGAAATGCAGGGGTGACATGGTTAGATCAGTGCGTTAGGCAGCTAAGTGATGGATGAATTGCATGGGAAGATATTCAAGGGAAGACAAACCAGAAGGCAATTTCATTATACAGATGTTAATGTTATTGTGCCTTTCTTATATCAATCCCTCATCAAGTAGTTGCCAACTTTTCCTTCATTTACTGCAGCCAATATACTACAACAGTCGATCACATCTCCTGACATTGAACACTTTCTGTGCTTGTAATCGCTAACTGAACTGAACCAAGTACTGTACTCTTAATCTTACCACACTAATTCTGATTCTATACCCCACTGAATGATCAGAAGACTCAGTGATCCTTAAGACTTGAGACAATCACAAAACTCAATGATTATACTACTTTCGAGACTGTTCTCACAAGACCCCAAAATGCCTATATTGTTCCCTACATGTCTGCACATGTGAGTCTGACATTGGAACTATTTACTCAAGACCTTACAATGATTATGTTGGTTGCTGACTTTTGTATGGTTTTCATGCTTAAAAATCTTACCCTTGCCATAAACCATCAGCATTTCCTTCTCAGAAAAAATTGATCCAATTCATCTGGGATCACTTGGTAAGAATATCCTTTCTTTTTTTTTTTCCTTTTATGTATTTGTTTGTTTGTTTTATTAAAGCTTTTTACTTACAAAACATATACACATGTAATTTTTCAACACTAATCCTTGTAAAGCCTTCAGTTCCAAATTTTCCCCTCCTTCCTCCCACCCCCTCTAGGGAAGGGCTCTGAAGTTTTTATCATATCAAGGTGAGTTTAACCAAAACTTGAGCTCAGGAGATTAGAGTAGGACCCACTCTATTAGGCAGGGTCAAACTTTAGAGAAATAAATCTCTCATGGTGCCTCTGATGGTACTGGAGAGTTCAGTCCATCCCACTTCTGACAATAATTTAAATATCAACCAGACCAGTACCTGTCTCTAACCTATGAGTGACCAGAGCCAAACAATGCAGGCTAGAGAGAGGATATTCAGGAATTAAACAAAATTTAATTTTTTTTTTTTGGCTGAGGCAGTTGGGGTTAAGTGACTTGCCCAGAGTCACACAGCTAGGAAGTGTTGAGTTTCTGAGACCAGATTTGAACTCAGGTCCTCTTGACTTCAGAGCTGGTGCTCTATCCACTGCACCACCTAGCTGCCCCCCAAAAATTTAATTTCAAAGTGAGAAAAATGCTTACAAGAGGAAGTTCTTCTGAGAAGGAAATGCTGATGATTTATGCCATGTTAAATATGTAAGAATATATGCTAAATCCAACATATACATACATATTTATACAGTTATCTTGCTATACAAGCAAAAAAATAGATCAAAAAGGAAAAAAAAACTGAGAAAGAAAAAATATAAGTAAACAACAACAGAAAGTGTGAAAATGCTATGTTGTAATCCACACTCAGCTTCCACAGTCCTCTCTCTAGGTGTAGATGGCTCTCTTCTTCACAAGATCATTGGAACTGGCAGCAATCATCTCACGTTGGAAAGAGCCACATCCATCAGAATTGATCACCATATAATCTTGTTGCTGTGTACTAGGATGTCTTGGTTCTGTTCATTTCACTGGCCTGAGTCACATTTCACTAAAAGTTTTGTTTCATGTTGTAAATACATGCTATTGTTTATATTGTTATTGTATTTCTAAATTCTCTTATTTTGTGAAATTTGTGAGACCATTGTAACAGAAATGTTGCTAGATAAAACAATTTTGTAATCTGGATGCTGTTACACATGAATTAGACTTTTTAATGGATATGATTAAAAAACAGATATTTGAAAACTGTTAAATATTTAATGAATTGTTTTTGTTACAAAGTAGATATAATAATAACATACTACCAAATAATCATTTGCAATTCTTGGATATTATGAAACTGTATAGGCTGGTTTAAAGATGTAGGTAGCCTCAACATACTAATGATGAGTCAATGAATCATTGTTATCTGTCTGAAGTCCCAGATTAAGGATAATTTTAACTTATAAATAAAAGATAAATGAAATATTAGTGATTAGGGAAACATCAGGAAAGATATTCAAGCCTTAAGTTATGGTTAGTGAAATTTTTTATGTAAAAATTCCTTGGACTATATTTTACTATTTTTTTGAGCTTTGCTTACCAAAACTACCAAGTCTGAATTGTCATGAAACCAATAGTAGAAAATGGCATGTGCTACAATTTAGAAACTGGTAATGATGGATGTCTGTGCTTCAGAAAAATTTGGGGGATGACCTAGCCCAACTGGAATAAGTGTGTTTCTCCACTGTGATATTTTCTTTCTGAAAAGGAAAATTTCCATCTGGTTAAAAGTGAACCTTGCCCTGTGACTACATGACTAACTGTCAGATATGAATCATGCCTGGAATCAAATAGAGCTGGTAAAATTTTTTCCTATATTATGATATGTAACATTGTTATAACTGTGTTTTTCTTTTTCCTTTGATATAAAATATCTATAATCAAGAAGTTTTGTGAGTACAATACTAAATCTATTAAATGATATACTGATATTGGAACATTTCTAAGCTACTATAATAAAATGCAAGTGTGAATATCTTATAATTTTAGCCTATGTTTGTGGCCAAATTATAATTTAGGGATGATATTCTTCTAAGGGGGACATGATTAGATGAAGATATAATGTTAAAATTTTCTAATTAAATGGAAGGGTAAATTTTAAGAAAAACAACAAAATTAGTCTGTTTTCTCCAAGAACTATCTCCATAAGTATGCAATTGGCTTTTGAATTTATTTATCATGGAAATTCAGGCCTCAAGTATGTTTTAGTAATATTTTAATTGGATTAATGATTTACTAATTAAAGATTTGAGATTTTACCCATAAATTATGTTCATAATGGTAAAAATAATGAAATTATTTCCCTATTACTAAGGTATCTGTATAATTTTTAAAAGGCAGAAAAGCTCATTTTGCAATTGGATTCTCATAATTTTTAAAAAATTCTTATATAAGATATAGGATTAATATAAGAACACAAAAACAGTAAATGGGTATATGAACTTAAATGTTCTGAAGTTTCAAAACTAAGGAACTAAATTTAAATAATTTATTAAGCTATATTGAGTGAGAATTATCTAGGAACTTCTGGATTTGAAACCAGAGAAACAGAGTCCCTTTTAGAGCTGTCCTGAGAATAGGCATATTGTCCATGATAAGATATATGAGAACCAGAAAAACTACATGAGACATTTGGGATTCAAAATGTGCTGATTAAATGGATATTGAAAATGGGTTGCTAAGACACAAAGAGACTTAATGCCAGTTAATATTGGTGATAACTATTGTATTTCTTTAGTTTTTTGTTTCAATATGTTTTTTGGTTATCTATCTCCCTTCTCAAAACTACTTTATTGTGAAATCTCTAAGGAGTTTAATCCATACCTTACTTACTGTAATTAGTCAATTATGGGAATTGTGCAAAAAACTTTATTATATTATCTGAACCTAGTTCTGTGTGACTGGGAAATTGGACCATCTCTATGTGTTGTTCAGAGACTTTTAACTAAGGGCCTATGCCAGAAACTTAGATTCAAATATTGATGCAAGTTTTCTCTAAGGTCTATATCAAATACTTTTGATTACTCCCACAGCAGTCAAATCTGTTGGTATGTACTGCTGGATCATCTGAAAAAAGCTCCTGCTCATTTGGAGCTATGCTCAAAAAATTATCAAACTGTGCATACCCTTTGACCCAGCAGTGTTTCTATTGGGCTTATATCCCAAAGAAGTCATAAAGGAAGGAAAGGGCCCCACATGTGCAGGAATGTTTGTGGCAGCCCTTTCTGTAGTGGCTAGAAACTGGAAACTGAATAGATGCCCATCAATTGGAGAATGGCTGAATAAATTATGGTATATGAATGTTATGGAATATTATTGTTCTGTAAGAAATGACCAGCAGGATGATTTCAGAGAGGCCTGGAGAGACTTGCATGAACTGATGCTGAGCGAAATCATCAGAACCAGGAGATCATTATTCACGGCAACAACAATATTACATGATGATCAATTCTGATGGACATGGCTCTCTTCAACAATGAAATGTTTCAAACCCAGTTCCAATTGTTCACTGAAGAAAGCCATATACACCCAGAGAGAGGGATGTGAAATATGGACCACAACATAACATTTTCATGTTCTCTATTGATGTTTGCTTGCATTGTGTTTCCTTTATCTGATTTTTTTTCTTGTAGAACGATTTTTCTTGCACAACAATGATAAGTGTGGAAATATGTATACATATATTCGATTTGTCAAGTATTTTAACATAATTAACATGTAGTGGATATTGTGCCATCTAGGGGAGGGGAGGGGACTAGGGGGGAAAATTTGTAACGGAAAGCTTTGTAATGGTCAGTGTTGAAGAATTACCCATACATATGTTTTGCAAATATATATATATATATATATATATATATACATATATATATATATATAAAAGCTCCTGCTCTTGAATGGACAGCAGAATCTCCAGGGACCACAAGGTTCCTCTAGTATGGACCCAGAAGCAGCCAACACCCAGAGGAGAGAGCTATTCCAAGATTCTGGATGAGGATTTAGTGTACTATTCTAGGGTTTTTTTCCTCTTTTCTCTTCCCTTTTGGTTTTTCAGAATACCTCCCTTTGGCCAAGAGAGAAAATGTCAAAATTTGAGGAGGCACTCTTTTTCAGAGCTAAGACCCAGAAAGCAAGCCACCCTAACAACAATGGCATAAAACAATCCTTTGTATTCATCCTCTGGATGATTTCAGCCACCGCAAAACCCCAGAATTGGGGCTTGTGATTTCCCTATTTCCCAGGGGACATTGACCTGAGAGTTGAATCTGCAGCTAATACACTACAACAGAAAGTGATAGATCACATCCCCTGATACTTTAACTACTTCCTATGCTTATAACCAGTAAGTGAACTAGATGCTGCACTCCTATTCTCACCATGTTAGTTCTGGTTCTGTACCCCACTGAATGATCACAAGCCTTAATAACTCTTAAGATCTGAGATAATCACAAGGCTCATGATTCTAATACTTTGGAAACTGTTCCCACAAAACCCCAAAATGCCTATAGTGTCACAAAAATGCCTTCACATATGGCCTGCCATAGTAACTACTTACTCAAAATCTAAGAATGTGTTGGTTTTTTTATGATTTTCATATTTAAAAACCCTACTCCTACCATAAACCATAACTCTTTCCTAGCATGATTTGCCCTTGTAAACATTTTCCTCACTTTGAAATTAAATTTCTCTTTGAGTTCTGACTCTCCTGTCTCTAGGCTGCTTTGCCCAGCTTGACCACCTGCAGGTTAGAGACCAGTCCCAATCTGGTTGACAGTTTAAAGTTCTCCATAATCTAACTATTCTACTTTCCAATCTTATTTTTCTCCATTCTTCAACCATTCTTTGATCTAGTAAAATGGTCTGCTAAATGCTTTCTGATGTTATTGTGCTCAATGTTGCTACCATGCAATCACTCAGATCATCTCACGTTTCTAAAATACATTCTCTCTTCTTTCAAGGCACAGGTCATCTGCCATTACATCCATAAAGCCTTCTCTGATCTCATTTTTCTTATTTTGTCTAATATCCTTCTTTGCTCTCATAATATACTACCTTATATCATGTTTGCCCTCCACCTCTAGCCCTCACCATTAGATTATAAGCAACTTGTGAATGAGATATATATTATAAACATGTGTGGATCCCCAGCATCTGTTATGCCTTATCTATGTAGTGGGTATTCAATAGAAGTTTAAAGAATTGAATGTGAAGGATAGAAATAATAGGAGTTCCAAGGAAACAGGAGTCCTTACTAGCTGGATGAACCAGAAAAAGTTTCTAGGGTCTGATCAAAACTCAGTTGTTTGCATTTGTTTATATATATATGTATGTATATATATATATATGTATGTACATATATATATATATATATAAGAATATATTCATATGATTTTTTTCTACATCTGTCAACTGTCATGAAGATATAGCTATTTCCAATGTGGGAAATGTAGGAGGAAATATAAATAATACTTTTTTTAGAGTCAGGTGTTAGGCAGAGATATTGCTATATACCAGGGTTAACACAGGACTCAGCCATGCTCACAGCACTATGTTCATATTCCCTACAATCTTCTATGTATGAGCTCAGACTAGAATAACTTGTTTCTTGATCTTGTGCTTTGCATCAAACCACAATATCTCTCTCTGTTGGATCTCATTACCACTTCATCATTGACCAGTTCTCTATTTCATTAACACCTTCTGCCTCTTGACCAATTTTTTTAGTGTTTTATGCCAACTGACTCTTGCAAAAAATGACTATTCTCCTGCTTCTAAATAAATTGCCCAGATAAATGTCTTTCATATAGTGAGTGCTTCCTAAATGCATGAGGATTTGACTATTGCATTTCACAGAAGTACTAAATTAGTGTCTTTGACTGGTTTTAACTCCCATCCAAGACAAAACGGGTAGTTCTGCACCTTTTTCACTCCTCCCACCTAGTCCAGTGCTCTCTGTCCAGTACTACAATGGCTAGCTGCTCTCTCTGCTATTGCTCTTTAATGGAAAAAAGTTCCTCAAAGCTGAAGTCTATATGCAATCAAAAGTTATGTTTCTGGTGATATAATTGATTAATTTCATGTTCCCAGCTCACTCGTGAAATTCACTGAGAAGCTAAAATCCATTTAATCTCTCCCCAGAGAAGTAATATTGTCTGAGATATTAAAAAGACTCTTCCTCCACCTAGACCCTGCAGCTAAATTCTATGAAAGAAAACCACGAGATGCTGCATAAGGTCCCCCATGAAGTCATGGAATCATCAGGTCTGGTATTTCTTGAATCCTTGGAAAGAGCTCAATCTGCTACCAATGAAAGACACTCCAAAGACATTTGTAAATTGAATCTTAGGATCAGAGCAACAGGAAAACTCCCTGAAAAGCCGTCTAATTCAAACTTTCATTTTACAGATCATATTATCATAGATTCTGAGCTGAAAGGAACTTTGAAGAGCATCTTATCCAACGCCCATCATTTTACAGATGATGAAGGAAACTGAGACCCAGTGACTTTTCGAGGGTCATATAGATAATAAGTGCCGGAGATTTGAATCTTAGTCTTCTGATTCCAAAGCTAGTTCCATACTTTCTTTAAAACAAATCTACATTCTGAATAACCACTATTACCATTAAAATTCTGACACAATCTTTCATGCATTATTTTCAATACTTCTATGAATCTTTAATGGAAAACAACCTCAGATTGGTAGTAACTTTCTCCCTATACTTATGTCTTTGTGATCTATACTGACATCTTGTCTAATGATGCAGGAAGTGTAATTTACCCTGCCTCCTTTCAATTGTTTATCTAAATCTACTGCTATGTAGGTATTCTGTAACAATTGCCAGCTAGCCAGCAGACCCTGAATTCAGGCTATTATAATAATACACATTTATGCAACTCTTAGAATGGTTTTGGATAAAAATCCTTGAAAACTGATGAATTAAATACCTAATAATTACCATACATTGTAGTGATTTGTGATCTGTTGATGAATTGTGATCTCTATTTGGAAGCTTCTCATTTAAAGAGTCTAATTCATTCAGATTTGTCATACTGATATAACTGACACTTTAATGAATCTGTGATTTCCATCAACTAATAAATACAAGTTTTACAATTCCAATGCGTTCTCATTTCTGCATGACTTTTGTCCATTTCAGAATTACAGAATTTCAAAGGTAGGAAAGCCTAAGCCACTCTGTACAAAAATATTTTCTGAAACAATTCTGAAACATTTTGTTTGAAGACCCTTAATAAGAAGGAAACCCACCCTTTCTGAGAGAAGATTATTCTACTTTGTGACAGGTCTGTTAAACAAGGAGTTTCTCTTTACATCAAACCTAAATATGGGTTTTTTCCCCCAACTTCCACATGTTTCTAATGTTGCACTCTGAGACCACAGAAAATAAATCTCTTATCCACATAGTACTTTTCCAACACTTCACATACTTGAAAACAATTATTTTTTCTCTAAGTGTTCCTCAGTAAAGGATATGCTCAATGCATTGGAAACCTTTCTCTCTTGTTCAGGGGTAGGCAACCGTTTTTCTGCCAAGGGCCATTTGGATATTTATAACATCATTCATGGGCCATACAAAAATCAGTGGGAGGTTGTTGTGCCTAATTTTCAGTTTATCATTGTCTGCAGTTGCCTTAGCCCACAGGTTAGACATTCCACAGCCCCACTCTAATTGTTTAAATATCTCAAGTGACTAGTATATCTCTTGCACTGTCCACTTATCATTCTCATTCTAAGAACAGCCAATGTAATTTTGCTGTCATATATGTTCTTGATAATGATGACTTTTAATGCCTTTCTCATTTGCAAATGTTTATGAGTATTGCATTCACTAATCTTTGTCTTAGTCTTTCTTTTGGTTTTGTTATGCAGAGATAGCATATAATCAGTTCTTAGCAATTGCTTATTGGTTGATTAACATATTGAATACTGTTTTCTGACTTGCATATTACAACCTTTTGTTTGCTTTTGCTTTTGCTTTTTCTCCTATACCATTTTTTTCTTATAGTTTGTAGGTACATAAAAGTACCAGAAGAATTTTGGCATTAAAGGGATAAACTTTTGAGACTGGATGTAGCATGGGATGGTCACTGAAAGCAAAATACAATTTTCCAAATGCAATTCAGCTCACTTTCCCTTACCAAACAATTCTGGGTCTAACTAACTATCCATGTGTGTCACCAATCCAAGACATATATGCAGAACTATGATGTCAGAGAAAAGACAGGAACTTGCATAAGCTTTCCTAAACTGCCCTTCAAACTACTTTAAATAACACCTCCAAATAAATTTTGAAGTGGCAGAGTGCACAAAGTGAGGTGAAACAATTTTCCAGTCCCAAACAACTTAGAAGATTGTCAGGAAAAGTCTGTTGCACTAGGGTGAGAGTGGAATTTAATTAAGCTCGGGCAATACCCCAGCAAGCTAGCAAAAGGCATTGGGGGCAACTTAATAGATAATTAAATACAATTCACACACAAATTAAAGCATCACCCTTGTGATATCATTGGTCCTCTTAGAGAACAAAGGAGACCATCAAAAGTAATAGCAGCAACTTCCAAAGCTCTCAGGACAGACAGTAATGAGGTCAGACCAAAAGAAAAAAATAAACTAGCAAGAAAGTGAAAATATTATGCTTTGATTCACATTCAGTCTCCATCATTCTCTGTCTAGATGTAATTGACACTTTCTATCCCAAGTCTATTGGAATTGTCTTGAATCATCTCATTGTTGACAAGAGCCAAATCTATCACAATTGATCATCACATAAACTTGTTGCTACATACAATTTTCTTCTTGTTCTGCTCACTTTGGTAAATATCAGTTCATACAGGTCTTTCCAGGCTTTTCTGAAATCAGCCTGCTCACCATTTCTTATAGAACAATAATATTCCATTACCTTCATATATTATAACTTATTCAGCCATTCCCCAATTAATGGGCATTCACTCAGTTACCAATTCCTTGACAGTACAGAAAGAACTTCTACAATTTTTTTTGCATATATGGGTCCTTTTTCCCTTGGGAAAATAAAACTTGAAAGAATCCACTGGTAATCTACTGAAAGAGATATCAAAATGAAAATTCCTAGGAATATTATAGCCAAATTCCAGAACTGTCAGGTCAAAGAGAAAATATTACAAGCACTCAGAACTAATTCAAGTATCACAGAATCACAGGATAAAATAAAATTTAGCAATTTCTATATTAAAGGATCAGAACAATTGTAGTATAATATTCCAGAGGACAAAGGAAGTAGAATTACAAACAAGAATCACCTGCTCAGCAAAATTGAGTATAATCTTTCAAGGGAAAAAATGGAAATTCATTGAAATAGAATATTTTCAAGCATTTTTGATTAAAGATTAGAGCTGAGTAGAAAATTTAATTTCTAAATACAAAACTTAAAAGAATCATAAAAAAGTAAATGGGAAAGAGAAATTATAAGGGATTCAATGGAACTAAACTGTATTCTAACATGGAAAGATGATACATGTAACTGTAGAATTTTCTCATTAATGAAAAGATGTTCCAAATCACTATTGATCAGAGGAATGCAAATTAAGACAACTCTGAGGTACCACTACACTCCTGTCAGATTGGCTAAAATGACAGGAAAAGATAACAATGAATGTTGGAGGGGATGTGGGAAGACTGGGACACTGATGCATTGTTGGTGGAGCCGTGAACGGATCCAACCATTCTGGAGAACAATTTGGAGCTATGCTCAAAAAGTTATCAAACTATGCATACCCTTTGACCCAGCAGTGTTTCTATTGGGCTTATATCCCAAAGAAATCATAAAAGAAGGAAAGGGCCCCACATGTGCAAGAACGTTTGTGGCAGCTCTTTTTGTAGGGGCTAGAAACTGGAAACTGAATGGATGCCCGTCAATTGGAGAGTGGCTGAATAAATTATGGTATATGAATGTTATGGAATATTATTGCTCTGTAAGAAATGACCAGCAAGATGATTTCAGAGAGGCCTGGAGAGACTTACATGAACTGATGCTGAGTGAAATGAGCAGAACCAGGAGATCATTATACATGGCAACAACAATACTATATGAGGGTCAGTTCTAAGGGACATCATTCTCTTCAACAATGAAATGCTTCAAACCAATTCCAATTGTTCAGTGAAGAAAGCCATATAAACCCAGAGAGAGGGATGTGAAATGTGGACCACAACATAACATTTTCATGTTCTCTATTAAGGTTTGCTTGCATTGTATTTCCTTTATTGGATTATTATTTCTTGTAGATATGATTTCTCCTGCACAAAAAACGATGTATGGCAATAACTATACATATATTCGATTTCTTAAGTATTCTAACATAATTATCATGTAGTGGATATCCTGCCATCTAGGGGAGGGGTGGGAAATAGGGGGGAAAATTTGTAACAGAAAGCTTTGTAAGGGTTAATGTTTAGGAATCACCCATACATATGTTTTGTAAATAAAAAGTATTAATAAAAAAGAATTTTCTCATTATTAGTGCAATTAGAGGAAGCATATATAGAAGACACAGATTGAGTTGAGTAAGTTAAGATAATATCTTAAAAATTAAAATTAAAGTTGAGGAAGAGGAATGTCTGGGAGAAGGAGAGAGGTAGAAAAAGAATGCACAAATTATCTTACATAAAAGAAGTACAAAAGAGTTTTTACAATGAATGGGGAAAATGGGAAATGGGGAGAGCACTTCAACAGTACTCTAGCTCTAATTGGTTCAAAGAGGGAATACTATACATACTCAAATCTATTTTATTCTATAGGAAAGAAGAAGGGAATTGGATGATAGAAAGGAGGACAAATTAGGGGAAATGATAATCAAAGGTAGAATGCTTTTGAGAACGAATAAGCTCAAAAGAGAGAAAAAAGATAAACAGAGGGAGAAATAAGATGGAAGGAATACACAGCAATCATAACTGTGAAAAAAGATAAAAGCCTCATTTCTCAAATATAGAGAACTGAGTCACATTCATAAAAACAAAAGCCATTCCCAAATTGATAAATAATCAAAGGATATGAAAAGGCAGTTTTGAGATGAAATAATCAAAACTGACCATAGACATGAAAAAAATCTCAAAGTCATTATTGATTAGAGAAATACAAATTAAAACAACTCGTCTAACCATATGTATCCAATGGCCTAATACGACAGATTAGGTAAATTACAACTTTTAGAGGATGCTGGCTGAAAAATTGAAAAAGTAATGCATTGTTGGTGGAGTTGTGAAGTGATTCAACCATTCTGGGGAGTAAGTTTGAACTATGCCCAAGGAATATAAAACCATGCATTCTCTATAACTCATCAATACTATTACTGGATCTATGTCTGAAAGAAACTAAAAAGAAAAGGAAAAGGAAAAATATGTACAAAAATATCTATAGCACCTTTTCTTTGTAGTGGCAAATAATTGGAAATGGAAGGGATGCCCATCAATGAGGAAATGGGTAGTCAAGTTGTTGTATATTGTTGTGATGGAATATCATTGTACTATAAAAAAATGACAAGCCGGATGCTCTCAGAAAAATCTAAAAATACTTAAGTGAACTGAGCAAAGTAGAAAAAAAAAACAGAATCAAAATAGCATTGTATACAGTAACAGCAATGTTGTATGATGATCAACTGTGAATGATTCAGCTATTCTCAGCAAGCAATGCAAGGATCCAAGAAAATTCTAAAATTGTTCTCTATCACAAAAAAAATTGTTGGAATCTAAATGCAAATTGAAAGGAGAGCAGAGAGTAGAGAGATCTTTGTCTGAGCTCTTCCTGGCTTCCCTCAGATCAACACCAGATCAAGCCTCTAAACTGGTTTTGGAGTGACAGAACACACAAATATTTGGAATATGACAGATTTCCAGCAGAAATATATTTTGGAAGAACTTCAGAAAACTTCAATCAGGCCTCCACCTGATTAAAAAAGGTGGTAGGGTGGGATGAAGAGGAAGATGCTAGGGGAGAGGTAGCCCAGGGTAGTGTCCATACACTGGGGGAATCTACCAGGAGGCTCTTAGCCAAAAACCAGCAGTGTTGGCTGCTCTGTCCTGCTTCAGAGACCAATGGATCAGCATACTACCTGTGAAACATCCAGCAGAACTACAAAAGGCAACTAGTGAGCCACCGAACAACAGAATAATGTGGAACATGGCCACATCCACTCAGCACAGGATAGACGTCAGCAGCACCAGTCCCAGGTCAATGTGAAGCTGCTGTCACTTATAGAAGAAGCTTGGGACAATCTCCCTATTTGCCCCAAGAACTCAATCTTTAAAATGAGCAAAAAAGCAAAAAGAACTCTGGCCACAGATGGTTTTTCTGGAGACAGAGAAGAACAGATGTCAAACCTTGAGGACACTGAAAGCAAATCATCTCCAGATGAAGCCCCAAAGAGGGATATAAGTTGGTCCTCATCTCACAAAGCTCTCTTAGAAGAATTCAAAAAGAATCTTTTAAAAGAGTTAGAAGAAAAATGGGGAAAGGAAATAAAAACTTGGCAGGAGAGTTTGGAAAAGTAAGCACAGAAATTATCTGATGAAAATTTCTTAAAAATAAATTTAGAGAAATGAAAAAGCATAGCTCAAGAAAATCATAAAGGAAGGAAAAAACCCACACGTGCAAAAATGCTTATATCAGTTCTTTTTGTGGTATCAAAGAACTAGAAAAGGAATGGATGCCCATCAACTGGGGAATGGTTTTACAAGTTATGGTACATGAAGGTAATGGAATATTATTGTTCTATAAAAAATGATGAACAAGCTGATTATAGAAAGACCTGGAAAGGTTTACATGAACTGATGCTTAGCGAAACAAACAGAACCAGGAGGAGATAGTACACAATAAAAGCAAGAATGTTCAATGATCAATTATGAAGGGCTTGTTTCTTTTTTTCAGTAATTCAGTGATTCAAAGCAATCACGATAGACTTTGAATAGGAAATGCCATCTGCATCCAGAAAAAGAACTAAGGAGACTAAATGCAAATTAACACATGCTATGTTCACTTCTTTTTTCTGTCTTTTTAAAAGTTTCTCTCTTGGTTTTTTCCTTTTGCTCTGATTTTTCTCAGCCAACAAGATTCATAAAGCAATGTGTATTAAAATTAAACTTGCTACAGTTTTAAAAAGTTCATTTGACCAAATGCAAAAGGAGATAAAAAAAGCTAACTGAAGTAAATAATTCACTAAAAAATAGAATTGAATAATGGAAATGGGACTCAATAAGACACCAAGAATCAGTCAAACAAAACCAAAGAAAATGGAAAAATTTGGAAAACATTGGAAAAACAGCTGACCTGGAAAATAGATCCAGTAAGAAAGAATATAAGAATCATTGGACTACCTGAAAACCATGATGAAATTTAAAAAAAAAAAAAGCCTAGACATCATCTTTCAGGAAATCATCAAAGAAAACTGCCCTGATATCCTAGAACCAGAGAGTAAACTAGCCATTGAAAGAATTCACTGATCACCTCCTGAGACCCCAAAATGAAAACTCCCAGGAACAATTGTAGCTAAATCTCATTGTACACAGCAACAGCAAGATTATAAAATGATCAGTTCTGATGGACATGATTCTTTTCAACAATGAGATGATTCAGGCCAGTTCCAATGATCTTGTAATGGAAAGAGTCATCTGTACCCAGAGAGAGTACTTGTGAGAACTAAGAGTGAAGCACAACATAGCATTTTCACTTTTTTTGTTTCCTTGAATTTTGTTTTTTCTCATTTTTTCCCTTTTTGATCTGATTTTTCTTGTGCAGCATGACAAATGTGGAAATATGTGTAGAATTGCACATGTCTAACATATATTGGATTACTTGCCAAATAGAAGAAGGGATGGGGGGAAAGGAGGAAAAAAATTGGAACACAAGGTTTTGCAACAGTGAATGTTGAAAATGATTAATATATTTTGAAAATAAAAAGGTAAAAAATGCATATAACAACCCCAAAGTTATCAGCCTATTATTCATCTTCTAGCAAAAATCAAAGTATCCCTTAAAGAAGGACTGCATAAGAAGGAGGAAACTCTACAAACATCTTTTCTTGCTTCCTTGTGAGCCACATCTAGGCAGATCCATGAAGACACATAGCCTACATGGACAAAAAAGAACACAAAACACATCATTCCACAAGGGGTAATGATTTATTTCACTTAGTGTTTCAAAGAGTGTTACTTCTTAAGCCTCATAACATTCCCATAAGGTCCGTTGAAATAAGCATCAGATTTGCAGATGGAGGATTTGAGTTTAAATTCTTGATCTTGGTATTGGCTCTTTCCAACAATGAGATAATTCAGACCAGTTCCAATGATCTTGTGATAAAGAGAGTCATCTACACCAGAGAGAAAAGTATGGGAACTGAGTGAGGATTACAACATAATATTCTCACTCTTTCTGTTGTTATTTGACTGCATTTTGTTTTTTTTCTCATTTTGTTTTCTTTTTGATTTCATTTTTCTTGTGCAGCACGATAATTGTATAAATATGTATATATAGATTGGATTCAACATACATTTTTAACATATTTAACATATATTGGATCACTTGCTATCTAGGAGAGGGGATGATGGAAAGGGAAGGAAAAATTTGAAACACAAGATTTTGCAAGGGTCATTGTTGAAAAATTGTCCTGCATATGTTTTGAAAATAAAAAGGTGTAATAAAAATTGTATACATATATATGTATATATATACACACATATATAAGAACACATATACATATGCATATGTATGTATATGTATGTGTATATGTGTGTGTGTGTGTGTATAAATTGTTGATCTTCTAGGAGTAAGGTGAAATATGTGACCTTGCTCAAACACTAACTTTTCTGAGTTTCAGATTTCATTTGAAAACTGAGAATATTCAACTAGAAGACTTCTAAAATCATTTTTAGTTTTAAATCTATGGTCCTAAGAGCTGACAACCAATTATTAATGGTTAGCATAGTGAACATGCAGATAATCTCTGCTGAGTCAAGTTTCAGATGGCTAATTTTTTGAGTTCAGGAACTCTGAGACACTAGGGTTAAAGCCAAATTGTTTTCTGAACTCAATCTGGCATTATTATAAGCCTGTTGGCAATATACTAGACTGTCTGAGGAAGGACAAAACAGCCCACCTTGGAAACACAAAATAGATGAAAATTGCCGTAAAAATCATTATTGATCTAAGCTAGTAAGTGTTCACTATAATTCCAGCCTGGATTAAGATAGGGATTCCTAGGTTCAAAAATAATAATAATTGTTATTCATATTTTACAGATAAAAACAGAGAGAGTTAGAGAGGTGAAGGTACCACAGTCATCTAGCTAGCAAGTGCTGGAAATGAGATTTTAAACCAGATCTTCCTGATTCCAAATCCAGCAACCTATCCATTATATCATAGTAATTCTCAAAAGCCTATTTACACAGTTTAAAGCAAGGTGAGTTTTTAGATGGTTAAAGTGAGTAATTACTTAGTTAATTTCATCATTGTAGACAAGCATAAAAGTAAATCTACTGTGGAATTCAGATTATTTGTTATTCTTATTAGTACCAAGTAATTTTCCCAACAATGCCTCATTTATTATTTTAATAATGATCCATTTATAAATTATTTTACAATTTTACAAGCACATTGTAAAAATTCAGTGCTCAATGAGATAAATAATGCAAGTACTATTGTCTTGGCCTCTTAAAAGATTGGGAAACTTCAGCTTAAATTGGTTAAGTAACTTGGCTATCTTATGGAAATGAGACTTGAGCCGGTATTAAAAGTCTTATGTTCTTTGAACTCTTCTTTCAGTGAAAATTAACTTTAACCTATTTATTATTTTAAGCATGATTTGCTTTAAAAATACCAATGTGAAAATCTAAACTCATTAAAAATAAAGATAAATCGGACTTCCTTCCGGGGGT
>JAJPUD010000792.1:0-16361 GCA_023553655.1 Myrmecobius fasciatus | reverse complement strand
GAGGCTGGTGGGGCTAGACCACGTTTTCAGTTTCTCTCGATCCACCCTTTACCAAAGGCAGATCTGCCAAAGCACCTGCCTGCAAGCAGAGCAAAGTGGCCCAGGCGTCTCCCAGGGGCTTCCTGGGTGCCTTAAATCCGCCCCTGTATCGCAGCCCTGACTTCCGCCCCGGCTGGAGTCTGATCGCGACCAGCAGCCGATTTCCCCTGAGGCTAACCTTCTCCGGAGTTCTTTCCAGGTAGATTTTTGATTGAAGTGCGTTGTAGTCCAAATGTTTGGTGGAGCCTTCACTCACAAACCAGTTCGAAGGCTCACTTTGTCTGGGTTTGAGGGAAGGTCCCAAAGGAGTTCACAGAGAAAGCTGTCTGCAGTTCGCCATCTTGGCTCCGCCCCGAGACAATTCTTTATTGCAGAAAGCCATGAACTTCAGAATTGATCATCATGTAATATTGTTGTTGCCATGTATAATGATCTCCTGGTTCTGCTCATTTCACTCAGCATCAGTTCATGCGAGTCTCTCCAGGCCTCTCTGAAATCGTCCTGCTGGTCGTTTCTTACAAAGCAATAATATTCCATAATATTCATATACCATAATTTATTCAGCCACTCTCCAATTGATGGGCATCCCTTCAGTTTCCAGTTTCTAGCCACTACAAAAAGGGCTGCCACAAACATTCTTGCACATGTGGGTCCCTTTCCCTCCTCTAAGATCTCTTTGGGATATAGGCCCAGTAGAAACACTGCTGGGTCAAAGGGTATGCACAGTTTGACAACTTTTTGAGCATAGCTCCAAATTGCTTTCCAGAATGGTTGGATCCGTTCACAGTTCCACCAACAATGTATTAGTGTCCCAGTTTTCCCACATCCCCTCCAATATTCATCGTTATCTTTTCCTGTCATTTTAGCCAATCTGACAGGTGTGTAGTGGTACCTCAGAGTTGTCTTAATTTGCATTCCTCTGATCAATAGTGATTTGGAGCAACTTTTCATATGACTAGAGATGGTTTTAATTTCATCATCTGAAAACTGTCTGTTCTTATCCCTTTACCACTTATCTGGAAAGATATTTTTTACAAAGAACAGGATTATAGAATTTTAAAGCTCAGATGAATAGTTCCAAGTTCTGATTTTGAAGATGAAAACATTAAGCCCTTCAGAAACCAAAAGACTTCCAATCTATAAAGGAAGTAAAAAGAAGAGCTAGAAATTGACTCAGGTGCTCTAACTCCAAAATCAAAACTCTGCGTACCACACCAAATTAGTTTTTATTTTTCTTTTAAAAGAGAACCTTAGTACCACAAAAGATGCTTCGTTTTCTCTGGGTCTAATCAGAGTACTATAAACTCTTTTTCATCTAAATTTAATGTGAAATCTGATCCTCACAACTAAAACAATATCTAATATTGCCCTATTGTTCCACAGAGTTCTATACTAATCAATTTTTAGATTTGCTGAAGTTGTCCTTCAAGTGTTATCAACAATTATTTGAAATGAAATTGACAACAACAATTTGATTATTGGATCATTGACTCATATCCTAGTAGAATATAAAAAATAAAAACAATTTCACCTAGTTATATATAAGCCATTACTGTCACTATAGGGAAAAAGGTCTGGGAACTGGGGACTGGGAAGATGGGTTAGGAACAAATCTGCACCGATAGAAAATGTAGTTAATGTTAGAATGTTATTAAACATCAGTCTTTTGGTCTTTCTCAATACAAACCTCTACATCTATAGTTCTTATGAATTAATATTGAATATTTTGTGAATGTATTATAAACTTTCATCCACCAAATTCTTACTTTGATGCCTTGCCATAGTAGAATTGACCCCATCATGTCACTGAAGTACCAACCTTGATAAACAAATTATAAAGACATCAAGTACAGCCCGGATGACATATCTATTGTCCAAGAACCAGATAACTTTGGAGATTATCTTTAGAAGATTGATGATTAGATAACAACTGCTTTGCTCCTCTGTACCAAGTAAATTGAAAAAAAAAACATAAAGGGACCCTCAATACTGTGAAAGTGATAAAATGGTAGAAAAGCAGGCAGAAGGTGTAAGGTATCATGAAGTGTTTAGACTGTCTAAAACCTGAATTTTCTGGATACTATTCAAAATATGAGAACATTAAACAAAAATTAGAGTCAACATACTGTTAGAAGAACTGAACCACTTTGATATGGACAGTCTCATTAAAAATGAGACCAGAAGTTACTGCTAAGAACATGGGCAGATCACAGTTTTTCCCTCAAAAAAAATATAAAAAGGAGTTGGCATGATTAAAAAATACTTGGTCATCTTATCTAGATGAACCTATGTCAAAACATAAACAAAAAGACCACTAAAAAGACAATTACAACCTATGTTTTAATATCTCTCTAGGATGAAGAAGCAGAGAAATTCTATACAAAATTTGAAAGTTCATTCAAATGAAATCAACACATAACTTGATACTTAGTAACTCGAATATAAAGTTAGGTATAAAAGAGAATATTTTAAAAGAAGTTTGAAAATATGGTAAATTTGGGTTAAGAAATGAAAAAAGGCAGAGACTTACAAATTTCTTAGAAGATATATGCTTGCTCATCATGAATACATTCTTTAAGATGATCATGGAAAAACATCGAACATGGCAAAGAGAAAATAAAGTCATAAAAACTTAAATTGACTATAGTTTAACAGACAGAAACTAACTGTTATCCAAGGAAAACATCTTTATGCCTAACTGTCTCTGTGTGTGCATAGTCAGTTCATTGACTAGTCATGTTCCAGATTAGAAGCAAAAATGAAGATAAGAAACCCCATTGTATGCAATTATAACATCTCCAAAGCAATTTATCTATGCAAATTGTTGACTGAAAAATGAGATAGGAGCAAAAACAAAGACCGTGGCTGTTATTATCAGCATGCCTCAAAGATCTTTAATGACTATAAAAATAATTGCTTTTTAAAAAAGGCCAAAATAGTTCAGGAAATGCCTCAGGAGAAACACTTTATCTCCTCTCCAACCAAAGAGACAGTAGCCAGGCAACACTAACTTGGGGCACAAGGTCATTTTCAAAAATCCAAGAGGAAGAAAAAGATTGGACTGTTGTGTCATCACCTGATAAAACAGTAAAATAATAATAATAATAATAGAGGGGAAAATGAATCTAAAATAAGCTTGGTATGAAATCACACTAAACTCCATGATTTTTGTCGTTTAAATTACCAAGGGGAAAACAAACAGACATATTTGTTTGAAATAAATGTATTGATGGACTAGATTTGTGGTTATCCAACCATATCATAGTTTGGAGAATAGGCATTTTTCATACACTTCATTTTACTCAAGTGAATCATTAGGCCAAACCTAAGTTTTGAGAAACATAAGTCTCATTTAGGACACTCCACAATGTCCTGAAGCTTGATGCAAAATGAAAGGAGATTATACAGCTATGGAAGGAAGTTAGGTAACAAAGGCCTTTCCCAGCCAAACAAAGGACTTTGCATTTGAGGGAGCCATTGGAGTTTATTGAATATGATAGTGATATAGATCTGTTCATTAAAGGAAAATTACAATGGCACCTATGTGTAGGGTGGATTAGAATTGAAAGAGATTTGAGGCAGACACCAATTCAGGGTTTACTGTAACAATCTAGATGAGAGATTATGATAGAGTTAAACTAGAGTAATAGCCACAAGTTAAAAAAAAAAAAAGATGTATAGGAAACATGTAGAGGTGGAGTAAACAAGACTTGCCAGATGATTGGATCTGAAAAATGAGGGAAAAAAGATGTGAATTTGAATGAGTAGCAGAAAGGTGGTATCTTTGACAAAAACAGAGAAGTTCAGCAGAGAGAATTTTGAGGGAAAAATAATTATTTCAATTCTGTATATGTTGAGTTTGAGTTATTCAAAGACAGACCATTCAAAAGGTCCAATAAGCAATTGTTGATACAGGACTCTATAAAGATATGTTATATTATTTTAACGTATGCATGTGAGACATCTTGTTAGAAGAGACACATTTTGTTCTATCAAATAAAATGCCTTTTTATAGATAATTTTTTAAATGAACACAATGGGACCTTGAATTCTTTATATCTTTTAGTCAATTATTATGCAGTGATCTGAAGAGATATAGAATATCATTTGTGAAAGTCTGCCATTCCCATCTTATATTTTCATCAGGTTACATTCAATAAATTTACAAATTATTCTCATAAAGATTTTATAGAAGACAGGCTCAATACTACAGTGTTTGTGGAATTGTGAATTGATTCATCTATTCTAGAAGACTATTTGGAATCTTGCAAAAAAGATCCATTAAAATGGTTATCCCTTTTTGATTCAGAGATTTCATTACTATGTTAAACAGCCTGAGGAAGTCAGAAACAGAAAGAAAGCTTTCATATGTCTAAAGATATCTATAGGATTGCTATTTGTGGTGATAGAGAAGTAGACACAAACTGGGTACCCATCAATTGGAGAATAGCTAAGCAAATTGTATTACATGAATGTAATGGAAAAGGGGAGGCATGGATGTACATAAATATTGTTGCACCAAAAAAAAAAACAATGAATGTAAGGAATTGAGGGACTATGACCTTTTCTCAATTTTCATCCTTAATGATCTTTCTATAGCATTTGGCACTATTAATTACATGTCCAGTTATAAATGCTTTCTACAAATTTCTCCAATGATAACACTTCAAAAGAAATGAATTATGTACTAAATACAGAAAAGCCATATTTGAATCTTCAAGGTAAGAAGAGTTTTTGCAAGAAATAAAGAGTTGATCAATGTTAAACAGCAGTTAAAACCTGGTATTCTTCTGATGATACAGCTTCCCTGGCTGCTCTTTCCAGCACTAGCTTCATTTTCAATCATCATCTCAGACTCACTGGTCATGTTGGAATATTACTGGCTCGCCACTGTGACTTCCAGATTCTCCTTCTACTGTTATTATTCACTAACCTCTCCTCTTTTAAGGTTCATTCAATACATATTTATCACCCAATCAAGATTACAGTGATTATTGTATATAGAACTCCAGGATAATCTCTTTTTTTTCCAATGAGTTTAATGGTTAATGGTCTTTCTATTTTTTTAAGTGCTGTCCTGATACTAGGGGACCTCAATACAGATTAATATTCCTTAAATACCCTTAATCTCCAAATACTTCAATTTATTAATTTCACATGACATATTTTCCCACCCCAACACAGCCACACAGTAAAATTACTATACCTTTTATCTTGCCATCATCCATAATTGTTCCATATTCTCTGAAATTCTTGTATCTGATCATAATCTTCCACTCCTTCATTTGGCTTGCAATTGTAAATCAGCTCTTGATCCTCACAATTACTTCCAATCCTTCCATTCTTCTGTTCTTTCCCAGCTCATCATTCCTGGACTGGCCATTATCTCTTCCTTTGGCATCAAAACCCCTTTGATTAACCATTTCAATATTACACTGATCACTTCTCTCAATTTTTCAAGTTTCTTACCTTTTTATCCTGTTTAAAGATATTATTATAATAGTAATCTGCAGTTTTAGATTACTTCCATTATCTACTGATTTGGCTTCTATTCATATTCTGCTGCTAAAGCTGGAGAAAATCATGAAACTATGCTGTTTCGGATATGTTGCACAATCTGAACTGGGTCCTTACTGCAGCAAGATAATACTTTCATACCTCTCTGATCAATTTACTCTCTCACTCACCATGGTAACTTTTCCAAACTTTTTTTTAAATGCCGGCTCAGATTTCTCACAACTTTTCCCTACTATTTCAGCTGAAAACTTTGCCTCATATTTTACTGAAAACATTGAGTCCATTAGTAAAGAGCTTCTTTTTCCCCATTTCTCATCTCTTATCACTCAGTGAACTTCTATAACAATTTCTTCCTTTAGGCCTGATTCACATGAAGACGCTACCCTTCTGATTGCCAAAGCTGGCATCTCTATATATGTTCCATTCTACCTTATCTATCATAATTACTCTTTCATTGACCTTCAATCACCTACTATCCAGTAGATCTTGCCCAACTGCCTCCAAAAATGCCCATGTCTCACCCATCCTCAAAGTTCCTTAGTTGATCTGTTCATCCCCACTATCATACTATATTTCCTCTTTTCCATATTGAAACTACTTGGAAAGGATATCCACAACAAAGTTCAGCAGCAAGAGAAAGAAAAAGAAATTCCATTCAGAATAACAGATGATAGCATAAAATATTCGGGAATCTATTTGCCAAGAGATAGTCAGAAACTATACAAACTAAACTACAAAACACTTTCAACACAAATAAAATCAGACCTACTCAATTGGAAAAACATTAAGTGCTCATGGGTAGGCCGAGCAAATATAATAAAAATGACAATACTACCCAAACTAATTTATTTATTTAGCACCAAACCAATCAAACTACCAAGAAATTATTTTACAGACCTAGAAAAAATAGTAGCAAAGTTCATTTGGAAGAACAAAAGGTAAAGAATTTCAAGGGAATTAATGAAAAAAAAAAGACAGATGAAGGTGGCCTTGCTGTACCAGATCTAAAACTATATTATAATGCAGCGGTCATCAAAACCATTTGGTACTTACTGGCTGAGAAATAGAGCAGTCAATCAGTGGCATAGGATAGGATATCAGGACAAGCTAAGTAATAATGTTAGCAATTTAGTGTTTGATAAACCCAGAGACCCCAGCTTTTGGGATAAGTACTCAATATTCAGCAAAAACTGCTGGGAAAATTGGAAACTAGTGTGGAAGAAATTAAGGCTGGACCCACACCTAACACCACATACCAAGATAAGATCTAAATGGGTTCATGATCTAGATATAAGGAGTGATATTATAACCAAATCAGAGGAACATAGGATAGTTCACCTCTCAGACCTGTGGAAATGGAATAAATTTATGTCCAAAGAAGATGTGGAACTCTTAATTGAACACCAGATAGATAATTTTGATTATATTAAGTTAAAAAGTTTCTGAACAAACAAAACTAATGCAGACAAGATTAGGAGGGAAGCATCAAATTGGGAAATCATCTTTACATTTAAGGGTTCTGATAAAGGTCTCATCTCTAAGATATATAGAGAATTTTCTCATATTTATAAGAATTCAAGCCATTCTCCAATCGATAAATGGTCAAAGGATATGAACAGACAATTTTCAGATGAGGAAATTAAAACTATTTATAACCATATGAAAAGGTGCTCCAAATCACTATTGATCAGAGGAATGCAAATTAAGACAACTCTGAGGTACCACTACACACCTGTCAGATTGGCTAAAATGACAGGAAAAGATAAAGATAAATGTTGGAGGGGATGTGGGAAGACTGGGACACTGATGCATTGTTGGTAGAGCTGTGAACGGATCCAGCCATTCTGGAGAGCAATTTGGAGCTATGTTCAAAAAGTTATCAAACTATGCATACCCTTTGACCCAGCAGTGTTTCTATTGAGCTTATATCCCAAAGAAATCATAAAAGAAGGAAAGGGCCCCACATGTGCAAGAATGTTTGTGGCAGCTCTTTTTGTAGTGACTAGAAACTGGAAACTGAAGGGATGTCCATCAATTGGAGAGTGGCTGAATAAATTATGGTATATGAATGTTATGAAATATTATTGCTCTGTAAGAAATGACCAGCAGGACGATTTCAGAGAGGCCTGGAGAGACTTGCATGAACTGATGCTGAGTGAAATGAGCAGAACCAAGATATCATTATTCACGGCAACAACAATACTATATGAGCATCAGTTCTAATGGACATCACTCTCCTCAACAATGAAATGCTTCAAACCAGTTCCAATTGTTCAGTGAAGACAGCCATATACACCCAGAGAGAGGGATGTGAAATGTGGACCACAACGTAACATTTTCATGTTCTCTATTGATGTTTGCTTGCATTGTATTTCCTTTATCGGATTATTCTTTCTTGTAGATACGATTTCTCCTGAACAAAAAAAATGATATGTGGCAATAACTATACATATATTCGATTTAAGTATTCTAACATAATTATCATGTAGTAGATATCCTGCTATCTAGGGGAGGGGTGGGGAGTAGGGGGGAAAATTTGTAACAGAAAGCTTTGTAAGGGTTAATGTTTAGGAATTACCCATACATATGTTTTGCAAATAAAAAGCATTAATAATAAAATAAAAAACAAAAATAAACAAAAAAAGAAATTTTTCCTCTTCCTCATTTCCATATAATTTTTAATATTTTTATTTTTCCCCAATTTCATTTAAACAATTTTTTTACATTTGTTTTTAAAATGTTGAGTTCAAGATTCTCTCCTTTATCCTCATCCCCAGCTTCCATTAAGAAAGTTCAAATTAAGTTATACAAAACATTTCCATAAAAGGCATGTTGTGAAAGAAAACATAGATCCCCCCCCAAAAATACCCTCAAGAAAAATAAAGAAGGGAGAGCAGGAGAGACAGACAGACAGAGAAAGGGAAGAAAGGAGAGAGGAAGGAAGAGAAAAAGAGAACGATAATGTTTCAATCTGTATTCAGATACAATCAGTTCTTTTGATTTTTCATCATAAGTCCCCCAGAGTAGTCATGGATAATTGTACTGCTGAGAATAACAAAGCCATTTACAATTGATCACCCCACAACATTGCTATTCTCTTGTTCACAGTACATTTGACTTTGCTTGAGTTAATGGAGGACTTTCTAGATTTTTCTGATAGCATCCTGCTTATCATTTCCTATAGAACAATAATTTTCCATCATTCTCACATACCACAATTTATTGTCATTCCTCCAGTTGATGGGCATCCCCTCAGTTTCCATTTTTTTTGCCCTGAGAAGAGAGTTGTTATAAATATTTTTGTACATATAGGTCCTTTTCTTTTTTAAAAAAATCTTTTTTAATTAATGTCAAGTAAATGTATTGTTAGGTCAAAGGATACACATGATTTTATAGTCCTTTGAGCATAGTTTGTATCTGGTGATATTTATCAATTGGGGAATCACTCTTATTTTTATTAATTTGACTTAGTCCCCTATGTGTTTGAGAAATGAGGCCCGATAAAAGAAACTTGCTTCAAAATTCTTTTCCCAACTACTCTTGCTAATTGTATTACCCTTGTCCCATTTAGTCTATTCTCTCTTTTCGCCCTGTCTCTCCTCAAAAGTATTTTCTATTGACCACTTCCTCCCCCAATATATCCTTTCTTCTATCATTCTCTCCTTTCCCATATCCCCTTCCTCTTCTACTTTTCTGCAGAGTAAGATAAATTTTTAAACTCATACTGAGTGTGTACTTTATTTCCTCTTTGAACTAAACTCACTTCCCCTTAACAGTAAAAGCTTTTTCTTGCCTTTTTTAAGGCAGATAATTTACACCATTTTAACTATCCCTTTCCCTTCCTCCAAATACATTCCTCTCTCATCCCTTGATTTTGATTTTTTTAGATATTGTCCCATCATATTCAGCTCACATCTGTGACCTCTGTCTATAATTACTTTTTCTAACTGCCATAATAATGAGAAAGTTCCATTGAGGTATAAGCATCATCCCCCCATGTAGAGGAATATAAACAGTTAAACACTATAAGGGACTATGAAGTCCCTTATAATATCACTTTTCTGATTACCTCCTTATGCTTCTCCTGAGTTCTGTTTTTGAAAATCAAAATTTTTATTTTAGTCTGGTATTTTCATCACAAAGGTTTAAAAAACTCTCTATTTCATTAAATTTCTACCTTTCCCCCTGAAGAATTATTAAATTCAGTTTTGCTGACTAGGTAATTCTTGGTGGTAGTGCAAGCTGCATTGCTCTTTAGAATATCATTTTCCAAGCCCTCCAGTCCTTTAATGTAGAAGATGCTAAATCTTGTATTATCTTGACTCTGGATCCATTATACTTCAATTGTCTCTTTCTGAATGCTTGCAATATTTTCTCCTTGACATGGAAGTTCTAGAATTTGACTATACTGCTACTGAGAGTTTTCTTTGGGGGATCTCTTTCAGGAGTCGATGGGTAGATTCTTTCAATTTCTATTTTACTCTCTGATTCTAGAAAATCTTGACAGTTTTCTTGATCTTTCATGAAAGATGATGTCCAGACTATTTTTGTGACTATGATTTTCAGGTAGACCAATAATTTCAAAATTATCTCTCATGGATTTATTTTCCAGGTTGGTTGTTTTTCAATGAACTATTTTGTGGGTTTTTTTTTAAATACATTAGCTTCCATTTACTCAATTCTAATTTTTAATGAATTATTTTCTTCAGTGAGCTTTTGTATCTCCTTTTCCAATTTGGCCAATTTTCCTTCTTAAGGCATTGTTTTCCTCATTAGTTTTTTTTGTTTGTTTGTTTGTTTTGTATTTTCTTTTGTATCCCTCTCCTTTCTCTTCTGAATTTTTTTCTGTCTTTTGTACTTGATTTTCAAAATTCCTTTTAACCTCTTCCATAGCCTGAGACCTATTCTTATTTTTCCTGGAGGCTTGGATGTAGGAAAGGATGACAAAATAAAGGCAGCAGCTTGCTATGCTCTTCCCCAAACCACTCCAAATTCCTTTAAGCCATAATCTAAACAAATTTTGGTGTCAGACCACACAAAACGATGGAGTAGAACAATTTTCCAGCTGCTGACAATTTAGAAGATCAGCAGGAAAGGTCTATGGCACTATGGTGGCAGTCCAGCCCGTGGTCCCAGTGCAGGCTGTTGCCAGCACAACCTTAGCCCCAGCTCTTTCCTCAGTGTTAGCAAAGCAGGAATTGGACTAGGGACCTCCAGATTCACAGTAGTACTGGTGGCGTCCAGACTCTCAGCCCATGGACATCAAAAAAGACTTGGAAGGTGAGAAGGAAAAGTTTGTCAGTAGAGTGAGAGAACCAATTTTAATATGTTGCTGAATTGAAGTGAATAGACTATGATGAAGATTTGAATATGAGTCTGTAGCAGGAAATATCAATAAATAAATCAGCATTTTCTTTATATGTAGATTTCCTGGACAATTCAAAAAACAATTAATACAATTTCCTTATTTGACAAATAAGTAATCAGAGCACAAAAGAGACAAAGTTACTCATGGAGAGAGGAAAGGAAAAATAGAGCCATACTTATTTTGCAATACTTAACACTGGAAATCTCTCCAATCACTTGATAGCTTAAAATTAGAAAGTCCTCAACTTTTATGTACACATTCAGCAAAGTGAATGGTTTCATCGACTGTTTTAACAACTTTGGATGAGATCTTCCAGGTATGTCTAAAAGAACTTTCATAATTGTAAAAAGTATTTCGTGTCTTTCCCTTATCTCTTACCTTTGAACAAGGAATATTTTGTTATTCTGATAACAAATCCTTGCATTCCAAATACTCTTCCTTTCTTCCTTGGCTGATTGTGCTCTTTCTCTACTCTTTCCTTTCTTTTGAAATGCTTTATTTGATTTTCTATTCACAAAATGATGCTAATCAGGTGTTTTTCTTAAGTGGATCTGAAAAGTTGTAAAAATCAAATTTCTATCCTAGAAACTGAATTTGCTGGCAGACACCTTACATGCTCATAATTTTTTTTTTTGCTTTCAGAAAGAAAAATTTTTACCTTTGACCAATAGTCACTGGACCCCTAGATATACCTCTCCAGAGAGGTAGGGAGAATTCTTTGACACCTGATGGAAGTCATACAGAGAATAAATGGCAGAGTCAAGATGTTACCCCATGCTTTCTACCTCCAAATGTTGAGTTCTTTTCATTATACTATTACCATTACTTTTTAGTAACCATAGAATCATATGAATCATAATATATAGGGCTGAGTAGGATAGTTAGATGGCACCATACTGGACAGAGCACCAGGCTTGGGGTGAGGAAGATTAATCTTCCTGAGTTTAAATTCTGCCTCAAACACTTACTAGCTGTGTGACTCTGGGCAAGTCACAACTATTTTCTGAGTTTCTTCATCTATTAAATGAGCTACAAAAGGAAAGAGCAAGTCACTGATATATCTTTACAAAGAAAATCCCAAATGGAATCAGGAAGAGTAGGTCATAACTGAAACAACTGAACAAAGGACCTTAGGATCATCTAGCCCAATCCACTTATTTTATAGATAAGGAAAAAGATGAAGAAGATGAAATTATTGCCCCAAAATCAAACACACAAATATTTAATAGAAGCTTTTACTCTGAAGCCCAGGGTTTTTTTTTTTCATAATAATTCTAATCTTGATTATAGATGTTAAAACATAGGAGAAATTAAAATATTTACAATTTATGTGTCTGACTAAAATTTTCTTTTTACATTCAGGGGTTAGGCTGAAGAAAAGACTCTTTTAAGAAGATCACCTGTGGAGAAGTTCAGTATCAATAATTTCTTTTTCAGTGTTTCAACCAAAACAATCAGAATGATTGTGTTGAGCCAGGGATAAGTTAACTAGGATACTAAGTCCCAAGTAGAGGAGTCAGAAAAAAGAGACAGTGTACAAGTCAGAAGTATCAGTGCTAGAATCCTGGTTCCCAATGGTTTTTGCTCTGCAAAATCCTTTCAACACTATTAAAAAAATGTGCTGTGAAACTCCCAGGGTAACTTAGTATACTGTGCATAATATTATTTTGGATATATTCATTAAGTGCTTATAATAGCTATAATGATAATTTTTACCCCAAAAGCCAAAAGTTAAAATTTATATTATATAATTATAAAATACAAAGTTTTTTCACCCTCTAATTATGAAAACTCTAACTATAAAATTATAAAACTCTAATTATGAAATAACAATTATTTTATGATATATTTTTTATAAATTAAAAGAATTAATACAGTAAAATCTCATATGACTACTATGTTTTGTAAGTCCATATTAAATTTATATATTTTATAAATTTTGTTGAATATAAATAAAATTTAATTAAATAAATTACAAATTGTAAAGAGTTTAACATAATATAGTAGTCACGTGGTATATGTGTATACTTAATTACTATCTTGGACTTTTCTAGTTGAACTAAAGTTTGAAATATTTGACTCACTACCAGACAAATAGAGTTTTAACTCTGGTTTCACATCAATTTCATTTCTATATTTTGATTTAAAGCAGAAATAAAGTGAAAATACTTGCTCAAACAAAAATGTGGTAGGAAAAATTGTAGGAGAATTTTACAAGATCTCTTGCTAAGAGAAGGATTTTTTTTTTCATTTTTAGTCAACTAACCAATCAAAACGAATATGTAATTGTGAAATAAAACAATTACTTTTCTGCTGGCTAATGACTAGCACTGTATTAAATGATAAATGTATTTCAGTGCAATTACATATATATTTCTTTTTTAAACAATGTTTTATGTAAACTAAACTTTGTTGAGAAAAATTTGAGAAGTAATTTTCTCAAAAAATTAAGAATCTTTTTATTTTCTGCCATTGACATATTGGCTTTATTCTCACATTGTTGTTGTTACTGCTGCTACTGCTGTTGCTTTTTGTTTTTTGTTCTTGAAGAATAGCATGATGTCAGGAAATTTACTTCATAGCATGCAAGCAAATTGGAGTGAAATGAGAGAGGGCTGGGCAAAGTCACCAGCCACACTTTCTCCTCCAGAGCATCTGGGTCCAGTGGCAAGATACAGATCAGCATGAATGGAGATGGCCCTGGATGCAGTGGGAGACCTTAGCATTTTTAAGATAAGTTTGACTGAAGCCACTGAAGTTTGACTTTCAGTCATTAAGGCTAGGTAAAAATTAAGGCAAAGAATGATTACTTTTACCAATTCAAAAAAAAATTCAATCTTCTGGATGACTAACCAGAATTGTCAACCAATTCATTTGAAAATCTCCCTAATAGAAAAATAGTAGCATAAATCTCCCAGTTTGACTGAAATCATACCCGTTCAGTGATTGACTAGATTAAAAAATGAGGCAAAGAATGATCTTTTTTTATCAAGTCAAAAAAAAAAATTCAATCTACTGAATGCCTAACCAGAGTTGCCACCCATTTCATCTGAAACGTTAACTTATAGAAAAATAGTGACATAAAGGAAGACTAATTTTAAATCAAAAAAGAACCTTACCACTAAAATGAGAGTCAGTATAAGATTTATTTCTTCGGAACATTTGTGATGGTCAGTGATGACTTCAAGATGATTTCTAATTAGCATATTCAACCACCATGTTTTTCAACTGCCTGCATCTATTCTTCAAGGATAAAAATATTAATCACATGATTATGATAGCAATGTGATGGAGAGGAATAAGAGAGCTACTTTGATTCAGTGTGTATAATATAAATGTGGGTAGGTTTGTGTGTGACCATCCATTGAGAATAAGATTGTTCTTGAATGTCTAACTCTTATGGTAATTTTGTAAAATAAGAATATTAGCTATAGACCGAGAAACTGCAAGAATGCATTGCATTGTCATAAGTGATTAGTCTGATATAATTACTGCGCAAACATGAAAATTGTTGAGCATCAGTACAAAAACTAACCTATAATGCTTCAAATATCCACATACTTCTGTCACAGAGTAAATAATATATTTACAAAATAAATAGATAATTATTACCTGCTTAAATTACCATTAAATATTTTTAACCCAGGGGCGGAGCCAAGATGGCGAACTGCAGACAGCTTTCTCTGTGAACTCCTGAAACGTTTCCTCAAACCCAGACAAAGTAAGCCTTCCAACTGGTTTCTGAGTGAGGGCCACGCCAAGCATTTGGACTACAACGCACTTCTATCAAAGATCTACCTTGAAAGAACTCCAGAAAAGGTTAGCCTCAGGGGAAATCGGCTGCTGGTCGCGATCAGACTCCAGCCGGGGCGGAAGTCAGGGCTGCGGTAGAGGGGCGGATTTAAGGCACCCAGGAAGCCCCTGGGAGACGCCTGGGCCACTTTGCTCTGCTTGCGGGCAGGTGCTTTGGCAGATCTGCCTTTGGTAAAGGGTGGATCGAGAGAAACTGAAAACGTGGTCCTAGTGCGAAACTAGCCCGACCAGCCTCAGAACGGAAGTCAACTCGGCAAACTGCCCCAGGGCAAATACAAATTGTTGCAGTTTTCTCTGCTTTTGACCAATATCCCAACTTTAAATCATGAGCAAGAAGCAGAAGAGAGCTCTCACCATAGAAAGCTTTTACAGAGAAAAAATAGAACACTCCCCAGATCCTGACATTATGAAAACAATCCCAGATGAAGCCACAAAGGCAGACTTAAGTTGGTCTCCCTTTCAGAAGGCTTACCTGGATGATTGCATTAAGAATCTCAAAAGAGAGCTAGAAGAAGAATGGGGAAATAAATTGAGATCAGGGCAACAGAAATATCAAAAACTGGAAAATAGGACTGGTGAATTGGAAAAAGAAAACAGTTCACTGAAAAACAAAATTGGTGAATTGGAAAAAATCACCAATTCACTGGAAAATAAAAATGGTGAACTGAAAAACAAAATTGGTGAATTGGAAAAAGACAACAATTCACTGAAAAACAAAATTGGTGAATTGGAAAAAGACAACAATTCACTGAAAAATAAAACTGGCAAAATGGAAAAAGAATGCATTGAATCAAGAAACTCAATTGGCCAGCTACAAAAGGAGCTAAAAAAGATAACTGAAGGAAATAATACTTTAAAAATTAAAATTGAACAAATAGAAGTAAATGACTCAATAAGACTTCAAGAATCAGTTAAACAAAAACAAAAAAATGAAAAAATAGAAGAAAATATGAAATATCTCCTAGGAAAAACAACTCACTTGGAAAACAGATCCAGGAGAGACAATTTAAGGATTATCGGACTCCCTGAAAGCCACGATGAAAAAAAGAACCTGGATGCTATCTTCCAGGAAATCATGAAAGAGAATTGCCCTGATGTTTTAGAATCAGAAGGCAAAATTGGCATTGAAAGAATTCACCGATCACCTCCAGAAAGAGACCCCAAAATTAAAACCCCAAGGAATATCGTGGCCAAATTTCAGGACTATCGCACCAAGGAAAAGACATTGCAAGCAGCTAGAAAGAAACAGTTCAAATACTGAGGAAGTGTCATTAGAATTACACAGGATCTGTCAGCTTCCACTTTAAAGGATCGAAGGGCCTGGAACCAGATATTCTGAAAGGCAAAAGAACTTGGATTACAGCCAAAAATAAGTTATCCAGCTAGAATGAGCATCATCTTCCAGGGAAGAAGATGGTCATTCAATGATACAGGAGAATTTATTCTATTTCTAATGAAAAGACCAGATCTGAACAAAAAATTTGACCTCCAAAAAGAGAACTCAAGAGAAGCATAAAAAGGTAAAAAGGAAAACTCTTGAGAACTATAATCCTACTATAGGTATCCTTTAAAGAATGGCAGTATAATTTGATTTTTCTTTGATAATAATGGAAAAGAAATTAGA
>JAJPUD010000791.1:453683-571229 GCA_023553655.1 Myrmecobius fasciatus | reverse complement strand
AGATGGCAGGAAATCCACTACATGTTAATTATGTTAAAATACCTGACAAATCGAATATATGTATACATATTTCTACACTTATCATTTTTGTGCAAGAAAAATCATATCTACAAGAAAAAAATCAGAAAAGGAAACACAATGCAAGCAAACATCAATAGAGAGCATGAAAATGTTATGTTGTGGTCCACATTTCACATCCCTCTCTCTGGGTGTATATGGCTTTCTTCACTGAACAATTGGAACTGGTTTGAAACATTTCATTGTTGAAGAGAGCCATGGACCTCAGAATTGATCGTGATATGGTATTGTTGTTGCCATGTATAATGATCTCCTGGTTCTGCTCATTTCACTCAGCATCAGTTCATGCAAGTCTATCCAGGCCTCTCTGAAATCATCCTGCTGGTCATTTCTTATAGAGCAATAATATTCCATAACATTCATATATCATAATTTATTCAGCCACTCTCCAATTGATGGGCATCCATTCAGCTTCCTGTTTCTAGACACTACAAAAAAGGCTGCCACAAATATTCTTGCACATGTGGGGCCCTTTCCAAGAAGGCTACTTTCTATGCTTAATGAAGAGGCTTCTGGCTAGCAATCCCCTTTGGCTGAAATTTTCCAAATGACAATAAATGTCCACAAGAGATGGGGTGAGCCAGGCCCTTCTGTCTATCCCTGGCTCATGGTTTTGGGGGAACATGCTGCATCTGTCTCCCTCAGGGGCAACAGTGACAGGAGTCGGATGGAACCAAGGACAGCAGCTATAAATGAAGTTGCAATGACAGTAGTAGAAATAGAATGGCCACAAAGAAAGAGTTAACAATGAAGAGAACATTCTGCTTGAAAGTGAAATGAAAACTGGCTAATTGGCAGCTTCATAAAAACTATTTGTGTCACAATGAGCCTACTAATAGACTATATTAGAAATGATTTAATTATTATTTAAAGTTCTGTGATTCTTCTATGTTCATCAATCCCTTTTTATAAGGAAATAAATTCAATTCATATTTTTACTTTCTTTTTATTTTATCTACTTCTTTAAGAAAATTCTAAGATTAGACCCAAAAGTAACTTTATTGAAGTAATTAGTATCTTTGCTCAGAAAACTGAAGGTGATGAGCCAATGAATGTGAAAACTGGGGACTCTACTTTCTCTGCCTACCTGTTGGGCTCCCCAATTCTTGACAAACTGTCAGGTAAAAGAAAGGGATTGGCCTAGATCACCACCTATGGCCACAGATATCTAGCTAGCTATGGTGTTAGACTTCTATCTATATAAATTTGTCTCCAAAGAGATTATAAAGCTCCTTGAGGACAAGACATGTTTGTGATATATAAAAAGTTTGAGACATAATTTCCCAATAATTATTTTATTAGCATGTAAATAAAAGGGGTCAGTGGCACTTTCAAATACCAAAGACTCCCTACCCCCACATCCCATGAAACCTACTCAACACTTTTATGCTCTTGGAAGAATGAATATCTTGAAGATGGCAATCAACTAATTAACAATTTATGGGACCATCCCAGTCCATTTTCCAATCAGCTGAGAAATTAATCTTCCTACAATGTAAGTTTGAATTTGTATACTCCTAATTAACAAACTCCAATGGCTCCCTATCACTTCTAGAATGAAATATAAAAATCTTTTGTTTGGAACTGAAAGCCTTTCATTAACTGGCCCTCTCCCAGACATACTTTCTTTACTCCTACATACTGAGATCCAATGATTTTAACCTCTTTACTATTGTTCTCACAAGATACTGTCTCCCAGCTCTGAATATTTTCATGCATGACATTTTCTCCTTCCTTATCTCTACCTCCAGGTTTCCTTTAAAACCTAAGATTCACATATTTAAAAAAAAATTTTACAAATTAAAATAAAAATGCTTTCCTAATTCCCCTTAATGCTAATGTCTTGCCTCTTATCTCCCACTTATCTTGTGTAAATATTATACATAGTTTTCATATTATCTCCTCATATTAGACTATGAGCTCCTATAGAATAGTCTGTCTTTTGCCTTTCTTTGTATCCCCAGCAATTAGAACAGTGCTTGACATATACTAAGCCAAGTAACTTATTCCAAATAATAGTTGTTTTTTAACTGACTGACAGGAATAAGTAGGCCAATGTCACTGGGTCACAGATTACATAGAGATGAGTAATATAGAGGAAGATTGGAAAAGTAGGAAAGGGTTATGAAAGTTTGTAAAAACCTAAACACATTGCCCTTGGTACAGCCAGACTTCATTCCTTCATTCTTATTCTATGAACTCTGAGCTAGAACACTAAGATTTGGACCTCATACTAATCAGATTGGCAAAAATGAATAGGTAATATACCTGTGGAAACCAGGTGAATCTGTGGTTTGGTCTAGCCATTCTGAAAAGCAATTTGGAATTAAGACCAAAAAGTTATTAAACTGTATACATCTTTAGATCCAGAAATATTACCATTAGGCCTACATTCCAAAGAGCATATAGAAAGATAAAAGGATCCCATACTTACAAAAAATATTTGTAGGAGCTTTTAAAAAATAATAGCCTTTTATTTTTCAAAATATATGCAAAGATAGTTTTTGACATTCACCCTTGCAAAATCTTGTGCTCCTATACGCAAAGAGCTATAAAACTGTGCATACCTTTTGATCCAGCAATGTCTCTACTGGGCCTGTATCCTAAAGAGATCATAAAACAGGAAAAAGGACCCATCTGTGAAAAAATGTCTGTGGCAGCCCTTTTTTAGAGGTAAAAAACTGGAAACTGAATGGATGCCCATCAGTTGAAGAATGGCTAAATAAGTTATAGTATGTGAATGTTATAAAATATTATTGTTCTATAAGAAACAATCAGCAGGAAGATTTCAGAGAGGCCTGGAGAGACTTTCATGAACTGATGCTAAATGAAGTGAGTAGAATCAAGAGAACATTGTACACAGCAACAACAAGATTATATAATGATCAATTCTGATGTATCTGACTCTTTTCAACAATGAGGTGATTCAGGTCAGTTCCCAAAAGACTTGTGATAGACAGCCATCTGCATCCAGAGAGGACTGTGGGAACTGAATGTGGACCACAACATAGTATTTTCATCTTTTTTGTAGTTGTTTGCTTGCTTTTTGTTTTCTATCTCATTTTTTTCCTTTTTGATTTGATTTTTCTTGTGCAACCTGATGATTGTGGAAATATGTATAGAAGAATTGCACATATTTAATATATATTGCATTACTTGCTGTCAAGGGGAGGGGATAGGGAAAGGGAGGGAGGAAAAAATTGGAACAAGGGTTTGCAAGGGTGAATGTTGAAAACTATCTGCAAATATTTTGAAAATAAAAATACTATTTAAAAAATAAAACATATACTATATGTAAAAAACAAAACAAAATCTTGTGTTCCAAATTTTTCTCCCTTTCCTCCCCACCTTTTTTCTCTCTTAGACAACAAGTAATTCAGTATGGGTTAAACATATTTCCACATTTATCATCCTGCTCAAGAAAAATCAGATCAAAAGGGGAAAATATGAGGAAAAAGAAACCAAGTGAACTGCAATAAAGGTAAAAACACTATGCTGTGATCCATATTCAGTTTCCATAGTCCTCTCTCTGGATGCAGATGTATCTTTCCATCACAAGTCTATTGGGATTGCCTAAAATCACTTCATCATTGAAAAGAGCCAAGTCTAGCACATTTAATCATCACATAATCTTGGTGTTACTATGTACTGTGTTCTCTTGGTTGAACTCACTTCACTCAGCATCAATTCATGTAAATCTTTCCAGGTTTTTCTGAAATCAACCTGCTCATTATTTCTTAAAGAACAATAATATTCCATTACATTCATATATTATAACTTATTCAGCCATTCTCCAACTGATGGGCATCTATTTAGTTTCCAATTAGGAGCTTTTCTTGAGACAAAAGAACTAATAGTTCAGGGGACACTTTTTCAACTGGGGAAATGGTTAAACAAATGATACCAGGGGCAGCTAGGTGGCACAGTGAATAGAGCACCAGCCCTGAAGTCAGGAGGATCTGAGTTCAAATGTGGTCTCAGACACTTAACATTCCCTAGCTGTGTGACCCTGGGCAAGTCACTTAACCCCAATTGCCTCAGCAAAAAGCTAAAAATTAAAAAAAAAATGATACCACATGAATGTAGTATAATACTATTGCACTGTATGAAAGAAGACAGTTTTTTTTTTTAAAAATCCTGGAAAGACTTGTATAAGAACTAACATGGGATGAAGTAAACAAAATGAAAACAATTTATCAATTATAAAAATGCAAATTTTGAAAGACTTAAAAATTGTATTCAATATGATGTTCAGATACTATTCTAGAGGACTGATAATAAAGAATGCTGTCTACCCTCTGATTTAATATGTTTAGTAAGATTTTGTTTTGGAAATAGCCAACAAATTTTGTTTTAATTGATTGCATGTTGCAAATGTTTTGTTTTTCTTTGTGTCAATGGTGAATTGAAATGGGGGAGAGAAATTCTTAATTGGAAAAAGAAAAAAAAATTTAAAAGGAGCTACAGTTTCCAGGTATGTAGAACTGTATGAAGAGAAAGTTCTACTGCTTGATTTTTCCAGGTTTTTTTTGAAGGTATTCTTATCTATAAATTTCCTGTCATATGCTCAACCAAGCTAGCCTGATATAGTTGGGTTCTAGAGTTTTTTGCTCACTTTTGTAGAATCGTAGATTTGATTCTTTAGATATCTAGTCCAGGATTCCCAATGTAGAATATGATCTAGGATACAAGGAATATTTGATCTGATAAATGTTTAACAAATTTATGATGCTGTCACATTTCAGATTCTCTAATCCATTTTTTATTCATATGTACTGGAAAACTCTAGAATTTTTCCTTTCATATTGAACAAGAAATACACTTCACTAGAAAGTCAAATTCTAAAATTGCAACTTAAATACTTTGGCCACGCTGATATTGGGAAAGATTAAAAGCAGAAGAAGAGGATAGCAGCGAATGAGATAGATATACTGTTATAGAAACAAAGAACAGGAGCTTGGACAAGTGGAAGATTGAGGGATGGATGGGCTATGGTCCACCAGGTCCAGAGTCTGAAATGACTGGACAAAAGAATATTCAGATTTACAGAAAGTCAAGGAGAGTGGAGACCATACAAGGTTTGGGAAGTCCGATCTAGTCTAATCCCTTGTTTTATAAATGAGAAAATTCTCCAGTTTTGCAATTAGGCCTTGGATCAAGTTCGTAAAATGTTTCAAAGAGAACTCCATAAGCATTGTACATTACAAATAACATGACCCTATATTCAAACTTTCATTGAGTAGTCTGGTGAGAGATAGGAAGGAACCCTGAATATCTCATTTGTCCCTTTTCCAAATCTGAATCAATGAATCCATGGGCCTACCCCAAGGTTCTAGTTAAATCAACAGGAACTGATATAGCTGATCCAGAGGTCAGGGCAAAGGGTCCTTACTCTTCCTGTACCATAACAGCACTGAAGTCTCAATAATAATGTCACACATATAACCATACATATTACATGTATTTACACACCTATATTACATACACACATATATACCAGCATCCAAAAGATGCAGGTATACAGTATTCCCCAGTGCAACTCTTTCCCCTCTTGAAATTGGTATCGCTATTAAGTAGCAATTTTAATAGGAAGTTGGCAGCTATTGGAAATCTCCCAAAGCTCCAGCAAGAAATTCTCAGAAATTTCTTACCTGTCAGGTAAAGTGTAGCCAGATGGATATCAAAAAAGGCTTCAGAGGCACTCTCAGAGTAAAGCTTCCAAAATTCCAGTTGAGTGATAAATGGGAAAAGTTTTAATCTGGCAGAGCTTCTCAGAAAGCTGTTTACTCCCCTAACTAGGCATCTAATTAAACTTCCAGATTATGCACTCACTATAAATCATAGCCACCCTGACTTGAGCCAGTAGATAGTTGTAATCATAGCCGTGGCTAGTTTCTCCTACAAGGCTGGAGAAGTCATAGTTAAAGAATAGACATTCTAGCTACCACTTCTGAAGTTTATAGACTTCTTCAAAGTGAAAAACAAACAAACAAACAAACAAACTATGCTTTCCGGGACTTTAATGCATACGTTTTGAAGGCCCTAGGCAGTGGGCTGGCAAAGACTGAAGTTGAGCAGGGCTCCTGGGGCTAATTAAATCTTCTTTACCGGAGTTCAGGTTTTTGGAGAAAGAGCAGTACCACTGCAGTAGATATTTATATGGCACTTGTGCAATTGTCTACAATAATTATGCCCTCCAAAAAAGAAAAAAAAAACACACCGTAAGCTAAAAAAGATTGTCAAGAAGCCTTTTCTTCTTGCAGGTGATTATCATTTAGCAGAGGGTGTGAGATCTGTTTATTAGGTATTGAGTTAATACTGTATGGCTAGAGAGAAAAGAGATCAGTAATTAAGTGCTTGTGGAGGGAAAATAGAAAATTAGAGACTAAAAATCTAATAGATGATCATAATGGCCCTTCAGAATCTATTCTTGGGAATGGAACTTTACCATCCATTCTATGTATTCCCTCAATTGTTCTCAGTCCCCCTTGGAACTTCTTTTATGCTTATTATTTGTCAACATGTATCATACCCCTCAATCAACTATGACCACCCCAAGGGCAAGGACTTTCTGCCTTTATTCAAAAATAAGAATTCATTTTCTATCCTTGTATCACCACCATATAACAGAATGACTTGCATAGAGTGTCAGCTTTATATATGTTTGCTGAATCGAATTACCCCTGCCACTTTTGATAACTTCGGTGGAATCCATGAGGTATCATACAAAGAGGAGAAAATATTGGAAAAGATCTTTGATGTAAGTGAGCCAACTATTCACAGAGACTGTGTTAGATTGAAAAAGAAAGCATTCCAAAGCCTAAACAAAAACCCACTACCTTTTGTTGATATGGAGACCAGCAACATAGATTTCAACAGCCATTAAAGACTATGGAAGATCATTGCTGCCTTCAAGAAAACCGGGTCAGTAAATTCTGGCAAAAGCATCACTGAACAGCTCATGCCCATGGTCCAAAGTATATCAAGATTATGTGGAGAGTGTAAAAAAGATGGTATGTAACTGAAACCTGAATAGAAATACCTATGACTACTTGCATGCATTTGCTTAGAACACTGCATAATGATATTGAAGGTGGATTAATTCTGTATTACTTTATTTTAATGTTAAAGAAAATAAAGTGCAATAGAGTTTTAAAAAAAAGCATTCTAGAAATGTGGTTTTACCTGGAAAAAAGTAGCATTTAAACTAAAAGAGCAGACAGGGTCTCCAACCCCCTCATTTAAATCTGCTTTTATAACGTAGCCATTCTATCTCTCATCTCTGGGTATCCGATTTTTCTGACACCGATTTTTCCCTTACCTGCAAAATAGCTGAAATTTTGAAAAACAGATTCTATAACTAAGTTTAACATTTGTTAGAATAATTAAGACTGCTTTGATCAAAAATTTTAATCCATAGAAAGCAGATTCATTTTTTTCATTCTTTCAACATATATTTGATTCCCCTGCTATATGCTGAAGAAGGGAAAGGAGATATTGAAAAATATAAAAATAAATACATTTCTTCCAGAAGTTTATAAGCAAATAGGACCAATAACTATATTAACTATGCCATAGTTAACACAATAGCAATAACATAATTAACTATAATACACAATAAATTTAAAGTGCTATTAACATGGTATGGAGCTAAGTGCTAGAGGAGTAGAAAGGCTAGAAAGACTATACTTCTGTGGGTTACTCAGTGGAGAAGACAGGATTTGAGCTAAGCTTTGAAATGGGGGTGAATGAGAACAGTACCTTAAAGACTCCTTGAAGGAGGGAATATTAACCCAGAGACAATAAGTTCCCAAAGGATTTTGAGCAGGGGAGTGATATGATCAGACCTGTTCTTCAGGAAAATCACTTTGGCAACTACATAGAGGATGAATTAGAGGGGGAGAAAAATTGAAACTGGGACACCAAATAAGGAGGTAATTGTACTGTCCAGGTGAGAGGGAAGGAGATCCTGAACCGTATGAATAAAGAGAAGGGAGCTTGTGGAGGTAGAGCTGACATGCTTGAGCAACTGGTTGTTTATGGAGAATGAGGGAGAGTGAAGAATCTAAACATGAAGCCTGTGAGAACATGAACACCTGAAAGGATGTTGTTTGTCCTTCATTCTCTAAGAGGACCATGATATTGGATTTAAGTGAGGGAGGTTATATAAGGGCCACCTGCCTCACTTTCTCCTCTGAAGCCATCTGGAGACTGGATATAGATCAGAATAACTGGAGATGGTCCTGGATGCAGTGGGAGACCTTGATCTTTGCTGAGGCAATTGGGGTTAAGTGACTTGCCCAGGGTCACACAGCTGTTATGTGTCTGAGTCAAATTTGAACTCAGGTCCTCCTGACTTCAAGGCTGGTGCTCTATCCACTGCGCCACCTAGCTGCCCCCGAGACCTTGATCTTTTTAAACTAAGGTCCTTTACAAGTCTCAGTTTGACAGACACAAGGTCCAAACAGTGATTTAGGCTAGGTGCAAAATGATACTGAGAATGGCCTCTTTTAACTAGTCAAAGAAAAAAATTGTTAAGCTTTCATTATGTCATATGAATCTCTATAGCAAACTTGTGAAACCTATGAACGCTGTCTCAGAATGTTTCTTGTTGCATAAAATGAAATACATTAGATCACAAAAAAATCAGTTATAGTGAAATACAATTATTCAAAAAAAATTTTTTTAAGAACCCTGGTCTTGTGGTAGGAATTGCCCAAGCATATAGTGTTGAGAATTGACCAGGAAGCTTTCTGGGTGGGAGATAATTTGCAAGCTTAATTAAAAAGACATTATCATAGTACCATTGAATAGACAAAGCCAGGTTCTATAATAGGCTTAAAGTTTCCTGAGTATGGGGCCTACCTTGGCAAGGCAACTTTCTTAATTGGCAGTAACAATTGGGTCTATAGAAGATTTTTGTCACCAGTTTGCCAAGATAAAGTCCTAACTGAAGTTGACGTGGGAAGAGAGGGATCTCTGTGATGAAAGATTACTCAGAAATTGTTCTTTATCCCTTTAAATAAATTGTGCAAATCTAGAAAAACAATAAATGTTGCCTTTAAAGGACGCCTGTGAAGGTTTATGTGATAGAGTAGGGACTTCAGCTAGGTCTGCTGAAATGATGTTTAACTATGTGAACTTAAGTAACTCCATCTGGGTTTTAGGTAATTACAGAGCTATTGTGGTTTGCAGTTAAGTGCAATGCATAACAATGTGTACCTGAAAAACACTGTTTATTCTTTTCCAACAGATATATCTTTTCTGCAGTTAATTACCTATACAAGATATAACAATATCCTGTTTGTGCAGATGTCTCATTAGCTGAAGTTAATAGTCTCTATCACGTGTCATTTCTATCATTTTAAAAACAGGGCTTAATGATGAATTTTTTTTTTCTAAACTCACATGTATTCCTGCACATTGTTAGGGTAGTCAATCAGAACAGAGTAAACATTTCCTATGATCTTATTGATTTTCAGTATTTTTAAAGCCTTATAGCAAAATCTAATTGAGCTATCTTCAGATGCATTCAAATGTATCTGTTGCTTTGCAAGTAAAAACATCTGTTGACTAGCACCTATGTCTAAGAGTTTTTCTTTCAGGTACTACAACATACAAGGTGACATATCTGAACACTGACAGTGAGAGACTTGAGAGAATTCTTCCCCCACATAGATGATGAGGTTGATGAACTAAAGTTGGGAAGTCTCACATGTCAATAATAATCATAGACCCCAACAGGACAGGAAAGTAGAGTGGTTTGAAAGGAAGTCATCTCCAATGAAAGGTGACTAAAGAGCAGCAGCCTTCAATAATCAGCAGTTATTGATTCAAAATAGAGAGAAAGAAATGGAAATGTATGGGGAAAGCACTTCTTGACCTAAAAAATATTTATTGCAAACTTTAATCTCAATGAATTCAAACAACATAAGGAATAAGATCCCATATAAGACTATTTTAAAAAATTGGCAGAAAGTAGGTTTTTTTTTTAGAAAAAGTTATAGACAAAATGAAAAAATGCAATAGACACCAGGAATGATAAATATGAACTAGAGTTTGGAGAACATATAATTATTTACAATGGAAGAGACAAGTTTCCTAGAGAAATTCACAGTTAACCAACAGAAAGGAAACATCCCTACTCTATCACATAAACCTTCACAGGCGTCCTTTAAAGGCAACATTTATTGTTTTTCTAGATTTAGACAATTTATTTAAAGGCATAAAGAACAATTCCTGAGTAATCTTTCATCACAGAGATCCCTCTCTTTCCACGTCAACTCCAGTTGGGACTTCATCTTGGCAAACTGGTGACAGAAATCTTCTATAGACCCAATTGGGTTTTTTTGTTTTGTTTTGTTTTGTTTTGTTTTTAACTTTTTATTAGCAAAATATATGTATGGGTATTTCTTCAACATTAACCCTTACAAAGCTTTCTGTTACAAATTTTTCTCCCCTACTCCCCACCCCTCCCCTAGATGGCAGGATATCCACTACATATTAATTATGTTAAAATACTTGACAAATCAAATATATGTATACATATTTCTACACTTATTGTTGTTCAAGAAAAATCATGTCTACAAGAAAAAAATATGAGAAAGGAAACACAATGCAAGCAAACATCAATCAAGAGCATGAAAAGGTTATGTTGTAGTCCACATTTCACATCCCTCTCTTTGGGTGTATATGGCTTTCTTCAGTGAACAATTGGAAGTGGTTTGAAATATTTCATTGTTGAAGAGAGCCATGTCCATCAGAACTGATCATCATGTAGTCTTGTTGTTGCCGTGTATAATGATCTCCTGGTTCTGCTCATTTCACTCAGCATCAGTTCATGCAAATCTCTCAAGGCCTCTCTGAAATCGTCCTCCTGGTTGTTTCTTATAGAACAATAATATTCCATAACATTCATATACCATAATTTATTCAGCCATTCTCCAATTGAAGGGCATCTATTCAGTTTCCAGTTTCTAGCCACTACAAAAAAGGCTGCCACAAACATTCTTGCACATGTGGGGCCCTTTCCCTCCTCTAAGATCTCTTTGGGATATAAGCCCAATAGAAACACTGCTGGGTCAAAGGGTATGCACAGTTTGATAACTTTCTGAGCATAGCTCCAAATTGCTCTCCAGAATGGTTGGATCTGTTCACAGCTCCACCAACAATGCATCAGTGTCCCAGCCTTCCCACATCCCCTCCAGCATTCATCGTTATCTTTTCCTGTCATCTTAGCCAATCTGACAGGTGTGTAGTGGTACCTCAGAGTACAGACCCAATTGTTACTGCCAATTAAGAAATCCCATAAGGGTTAGAGTATGTCCTTAGCTGGTAGGCTAAATAGCAAAAGAGATTTAGTACCCTAAAAGAGTTAGCTAACTATAAGAAGGAAAAAGCATAGAGGTATGATGGGGCATGAGAGGAGACAAAAGACACTACGTGGGGGAAGAATGAGGGGAAAGACACCTATAGGCAGAGTATTGTTGCAGGCATAATCCAGAGAGGGTCAGCAAAGATGGCATGAGCCATGGACAGATTTTTTGGGAAATTTGACATAAGACAGATTTCTGACCAAACATAGCAAGGCAAGGCTGCCCACAACCTTCACAGCTATATAAGACTACTTCAGCTAAACTATTTTGAAAAAATCTTAAACTATATAGCTTCTTTAAATTCCTACACAAATGTTGGAGGTAGAAACATATAAAGTGAAAATAAAAGTGAAAATTAAAAAGTTATTTAAAAATCTGGAATATAGAATATAAAAAATATAATGAAAACTGATATAAACATGCCACTTTAAAAATTTTAAAAATTAACATTAATTGAATTATTGAATAGAGATGATAAATCCACTAGAAAAGAAGACACTTTTGTGACCAAGTCTAATTTGAAATTAGATAAAAAAAAAAGAAGAATATTCCACATGAATTTTCTTCAGGGTAATTTTTAAAAAGTTATTTTAAAAAATAATATTCATTTGGTGTTTCAATTGTTCTTTGTTCTGAGAGCTCAGGGTCATAGTGACTCCTAGAATCATTCTGAATCATGGAATTGGATCAATGCCCTGTAAAGGCATTTTGTAAATGCATACTCTGGGCCTTTTGGTACCAAACTAATACAAAGCATATATCTACACCACATCTTGCAGGAACTTGGAGATCATATTAGGATGGCAAGCTTCCCTTCAGTATTGCTTCTCTAGTATTAGTGGTCTTCCTAGCTGCTAATGAAGAATAAATGTCTGACATGAAATAGGCAAATGGAGATTGCCTATATAGGTATTCTATATATAGATAGAATAGAGACAACTATATTGTTGTCTTAGTCATCAACGAGCACTCATCCAAGTGCTAGGCTATGTAGAATATGTATTGGATTCTTTGAAGAGAATTAAATAAACTGATCCCTGATCTGTAGAAGTTGACAGTTTACATAGAGCAGCAAGATGTTATGGGAAGAGCCAAAAGGCCTGAGTTTCAGTGCTCAGTTCTTTCACTTAATAACTGTGTGACTTAATTTCTTGAAGTTTATTTACATTTGTATTTGTTAATTTTCTGTTTATGCTGTGTATAATTAATAGATAATTGTCTCTTACCCATTGGAATACAGAATTAATTAGGGTGTGCACTAGATGGAGTGTTGGGCTTAGAGTCAAGAATACACTTTGATCCTGAGTGCAAATCATGCTTCATAGTTATATAATTCTGGGCAATTCACTTAATCTCTGTCTACTTCAATTTCTTCACCTCATCTGTCAAATGGGGGTAATAATAGTACCTGCCTCCTCAGGTTATTGTGAGGATGAAATGAGACAACATTTATAAAGTGCTTTGTAAACCTAAAAGAACTACATAAATCATGTTTTTTATTATTAATATTGTTATTGTTTGTCATTTGTTCTCCAAAGAGATGCCATCAGAAAGGTGATGTCATGGCATGGAGGTGAATTACATTTAACTGAGGGTTCACTGTGCAAAACTGCCAGCCTCATTTCCCCTCCAGAAACTGGGTCCATTGGCCAGTTATTGATTAGGACAACTGAAGATGTTTGTGGATGCATTGGGAGACTTTGATCTTTTTAAGCTAAGGTCTTCAACAGGTTTCAGTTTGACTGAGGTCACCTCCAAGTTCTGATCTATGTCTGACTAATAGGTAGTTAAGAAGGAACCACTAAAGGTTAGATTTAAAGTTACATATAGTTGAGGGAATGATTGCCTGAACAATGTCCTGGAGTAGATAGAGTTGTGATAAACTTAAGGACAAAAGTATGAAGAATTAGTTTTAGCAATTCATCATTTCTAATCCTGATTTTTTTTTTGATGTGTGAATTGGCTTTGTCCTTCCAGTCCTAATGCCTAGTACATAGTAGGTATTTAATAAATTAGTATTGACTGATTGGTGGTCAAAGATGATAAGGGCCTGAATTGGGATCATGGCTGGGTTAGTGGAGAGAAAGCAATATACATGAGAAATGTGAATATAGAATATAGAAATTCCAAAATTTTACAATAGATTGGACATGTGAAATTGGTAAGTGTATTCATTCAAGAAGGAAGCAAAAGACTATAGGCAGAAATATTTTGATTAAAAAAATATATTGGCAGACTTAATGTCATGACTTTAGAAAACTTTTTGACTGAGAAGTGATGAACTATAAGTGGAGTGAGACATAAATTTCCAGAGCTCGCCATTATTTTGAAGTGTTAAAAGAAAGGGTTTCTATTTGAAGAGAGTTGGCCAGTTGTTGGGTAATAACAAAGATTTGGGGAGGAAGGAGGAGTACAAAGATAAATCAATAAAACACTAACAAGTACACAGAGAATACATAGTTAAGGTATATAGTCATAAGAAGCAAAAATAGAATCAAAGAAACTTAAGGATCAGATCCTTTCAGATGCAAATGAAACAATTTCAAATCTTGGAAGGGATGTGGTCTTTTAGGAGTTAAATAGCATCAGTCCCAGGGCAAAAACTGCCTCAGTACCTTTATTTCCAGATACTCAATGTGACTGAGACTTAGCAATCTGGGAAATATATCTGGATGGTCCCTATAACTTACATTGGTTCTGAACCAATTAGAATTGTCCAAATAGGGGAAGTTGTACCTCAACCCACTCCTACTTGGGAAGCAACAGAATCAGTCAATAAACATTTATTAAGTACTTACTATAAGCCTGATGTTGTGTTAAGTTCCAGGAATGTAAAGAAATAACACAGGATGGTCCCAGTTCTATCTAATAAGGAAAGACTATACATAAAAAGAAGCTGTAGGATGGGAGTGTTGGGCATGTGAAGATTTGGGAAGAAGAGGAAGACAAAGTCCTGTAGGGTGTAAAAATGAGATGTATAAAATGTTTGTGGCAGCCCTTTTTGTAGTGGCAAGAAACTGGAAACTGAGTGGATGCCCATCAATTGGAGAATGGCTGAACAAATTATGGTATATCAATGTTATGGAATATTATTGTTCTATAAGAAACGACCAGCAGGATGATTTCAGAGAGGCCTGGAGAGACTTGCATGAACTGATGCTGAGTGAAATCAGCAGAACCAGGAGATCATTATACATGGTAACAAGATTATATGATGATTAGTTCTGCTGGACGTGACTCTTTCCAACAATGAGATGATTTTTATTTTACTTTATTTTTATTAAAGCTTTTTTATTTACAAAACATATGCATGGGTAATTTTTCAACATTGACCCTTGTAAAACTTTCTGTAACAAATTTTTTTCCTCCTTCTCCGCACTCCCTCCCCTAGATGGCAGGTAGTCCAATAAATGTTAAATATGTTAAATATAATATATGACAAATCAGATATGTATATGCATATTTATACAGTTATCTTGCTATACAAGAAAAATCATATTTACAAGAAAGAAAAATCAGAGAAAGGAAACACAATGCAAGCAAACATCAATCAAGAGCATGAAAATGTGATGTTGTGGTCCATATTTCATATCCCTCTCTCTGGGTGTATATGGCCTTCTTCACTGAACAATTGGAACTGGTTTGAGACATTTCATTGTTGAAGAGAGCCATGTCCATCAGAATTGACCATCATATAGTCTTGTTGTTGCCGTGTATGATGATCTCCTGGTTCTTCTCATTTCACTTGGCATCAGTAAATGTAGGTCTCTTCAGGCCTCTCTGTAGCGGTTTCCCAGGTGAAGGGGAAAATTTCTAAAAATCCAGTTGAGATACTGGCTGATTGTTAATGGAAAACACACTGGTTGGAGACCATGAACTGCAATGTTAGTTACCCCTAGAACTCAAGGTAGAATTCACTATTCTAGAGCTTCAATATGCCAGTGCAAGTTATGAAAGTGAACTCAGAAAGGATGCTATACCTAGAAGAGAAAAGAAGTATATTCAGAAGGGATACAGGGCAGTTTTGTTATTATGGTGTTAAATTTAATACAGTTTTTAAAAGTCTGAGAAAAAAAGAATCAAGAAGGAAAAGACACAACTAGGAAGGTCATTCAGACACAGTGAGCTTCAAGCCATGCCTTGGAGTCCAAGTGTTTCTTATTTCATGTTCTATATAAAGCTGAACTAGCTATGGAACCTTCTCTCCCCTGATCCCGGCTTTAGTCAGCTCGTCCTTCCCCAGGGCTAAACTTCTCTGTGGCAGACTGGCTATAAATTGTTCTCTTGGTTCTACTCACTTACCTCTGCATCAATTCAGACAAATTTTCCAGGTTTTCTCTGAAACCATCTCTCATCATTTAAAGTATAATTATATCCCATTACATTTATATGCTATAATTTATTCTGCCATTACCCAATTTGTACGCACCCCCTTGGTTTCCTGTTCTTTGCCAGTACAAAAAGAACCACTATAAATATTTTTGTACATATGGATCCTTTTCTTCTTTCTTTGTTCTCTTTGAATTACAGGCCTCGTTGTAGTATCTCAAGTTAAAGGATCTTCACAGTTTAGCAACTGTGGAGCACAGTTCCAAATTTTTTTTACAGTTATTTTTACAGTTTTACAGTTTTTATAGAAAAACTGGACTAACTCAATTTAATAATAAGGCAATATTTACCCACAACAGCATTTATTGTTTACTATTGCCAGGCACTGTTTATTCCATGGGTATACAATATGTGAAACATTCCCTACTTGCAAGAATCTTAAATTCTAATGGGGGAGACAAATACAAAAATCACTTTACATAAGATAAATACAAACAGGTAAAAAGGGATATCAGAAAATAGGATCTGGACAGGATGGTGTGGACTTTAGAGGAGAAGAGAGAGTTGCTGAGGTTGTGATGGTGGCAGACCAAGGCTATGAATGGGGTAGGGAGCTCATCCACAACACCTTATATTTTAGGAGTTCTGAGAGAAAAAGGCACTGCTAAGAGATGCTTCTTCTTGAAAAGACAGCTAATGTTCTTCACAATTCCCTGGAAAAAGTAAGGAATATGAGAAGAGACTTAGGATCATAGATTTAAAGCTGGAAGGGGATGTAACTGCCTCACTTTAAATGGAGGCTAAGAAAGGGGGTATGAGTTGTTCAGTCATAGGTAACAAGTGAAAGGAAATAGGATTTGCATCCAAAGCCCCTGCCTCCAACTCCAGGGAGTTGTACATCACAACATAATTCAGAAGGGAACACAGGGTCATTTAGTTATTTGCTTGTTAAATTTAATATACACTTTAAAAAGAACAACATAAACCAAACTCACAGTTTTATATAATACCTTCTTTTTTCTTCTTTGTATGATGAGATATTTGTGGGGTTTTTTATCATTCTCAGATTCTTTTTTTTTAAAGGGGGGAAGGAGAACCTTTCTAAAAAACTTATCTATAAAACCACTAGGTAGACATGAAAACCAGTTTTCATTCTTCACTTAGTCACATACACACTGCCCTCATTCCCACTTGTGTACTGGCTTCTTTTGCCTGGATCCTATTCTCCCTCCCCATTTTAATTGGTCAAAATCCCAGACTCAGCTGAAATGAAACCTTTGATAATATCCCTCAGTCAGAAATGATCTGTTTTTCCATGATGGTTCCTATATACACCTCCTGAAATAGGGGTTTGCACTTAGAGCCACAAATGGTTTTAAATGCCAAACAAAGGACTGATCTTATAAGCAACAGGAAATATTGGAGAATTTACTGAGCAAAGGGGAGATGTGATCAACTCTGTGCTTTAGGAAAATAATTTTGGCAGCTTTATGGATTAGGGAAAGACTGAAAGCATGGAGATCAGTTAGGAGGTTGAGAGTCAGACTGCAAAGGGTTAAGAAGTGAGAGATAGAAAGAATTAATACAAATACATAAGAACAAGAACCCAAATATAGGAAAGTAGTAATGGATATAAAGAATAATTTTTTTTAGAGTCTTCTGTGTATTGTTTCACAACAGAATGCCTAATACAGATCATCATAACTGCCAAATAGTCAACTGTGCAAAATAGTGCTTAAGTACAAATGGGAGACATGATTTTTTAAAATAAATATTTAAACACAAATTTATGGTCCTACAAAAGAGCATTTAAACTAGATGGTCTAATTTGATCTGCCTCTTGGACCCACAGTAACTGTTATTTCCCCAAAACCAATAGAATCAATATACTGAATCATCAGTTCCAATCTCTTAGGTCACAGACTGATATCTTGTACCATTTCCTCTTGCCTAATCTAAGGAAAAGCTGGTCCTCCTTATGTGGATATATTCTTTGATTCACCCAACTCGTCACCTACTGATATGATATTTTGCTTATCTTAGCTTCTGCAGCATATGCCAATCATTAGAATTATTCTGTATTTGATAATTGTTCTAGAATGTCTGGATATTTAGCTCTATAAAAATAGGGCCCTGGAAGGAGGGGGCCTCTCAGATGGTGAGGAAGATCTGAATGGACCCCAGATCCAGTCATCTGATCTGATTCATAAGATCTGAGGTCCATTCATTAGAAGGGACCATGGACTCTTTCATAAAGTGCCATTGACCCAGAAAACTGTCTCATCTCTTTTAATCTAAGTGGGATAATTTTAATTCTCCCAATTTTGAGACATCATCTTCATTAGAGCTACAATTTATATTGTCTTTTAAACTTTTCAAAAAATGTAACAAAATTTTGATTTAATTTTATCACCACTGTAAATTAAGGAACTGATGCAGACAGGAATTAAGTGGATCACAAAGCTATGGAAGTGTCTGACGATTTGAACTTTTAAGTTTTTTTAATTTCCAGGTCCAGCACTCTGTCCACTGTGCCACCTAGCCCCATTGGTTGTTTAATGTGTTCATTTGTTTTTCTTATCTATACTTATTTATTACAAGGGAGGATTTCTATGGGGAGTTAATTTGTTGTTCAATTCTTACTCATGTTCCACTGTGACCCCATTTGGAGTTTTCTTGGCAATATTGGAATAGTTTGCCATTTTCTTCTCCAGCTCATTTTAAAGAGGCAAATAGGTTTAAATGATTTGCCCAGAATCACACAGCTGCTAAGTATCTGCCACTTGATTTGAACTCAGGAAGATGAATCTAGCTGACTCCATGCCCAGCACTCTATCCACTGCACCACCTAGCTGCCCTCATGAGTTAGTAGGTAGAGATAAATGACAAAAAATACCCCCCAAAATTGATAAAACATTTTATAAAGAAACACACAGGGAAAAGAAGGATGGAGAGCACAAACAAGCAGGACAAATTTTTTATTGTATTTAATAGGTGCTTTAAATATAAATTACCTGTAATTTATAATAATTAGTTTATTTAAAACCTGAGGGACAAAATAGAAATCCCTAAGATCCACATATTTCCTTCCTTTTCAAATTTAGGGATTTTATTTGTTTTGTGGTTTTTTAAATAGCTTTTTATTTCTCAAGATATATGCAAAGAGTTTTCAATATTCACTCTTGCAAAACCTTGTGTTACGCATTTTTCTCCCTCCTTTTCCTAGACAGCAAGTAATCCAATATGTTAAAAAGGTGCAACTTTTAGGCAGAGGTTAGACTCTCTGCCAAACTTTACATTTATCTTTAACTCCTGACCTCTTTATGGTTGAGGAAAAATTCAGTTTACTGGAAACCTTTGAATAGTTAAGCAATAAATTATGTCTTAGTATCTGTAGATAAGTACTAGAAACAGAAGTTGGGGAAAGAATCATTTTTTAAAACTTCTCTCAGTAGGGATTTTTAGCTCTGAGAGGTGTCTTAAAGCTTGGCCCAAAGTCCTTAGCATATGAAACAGGGACTCCAGTTTGTCACAGTGTAATTTTTAATACTTTTCCATTCATTCTTTTTATATTGGAATTTTCATATTTGTTGATTATTTAACTTTATAATAATGAAGAAAAGAAGCAAATGAGAGAAAAGTTAGTGGAGATAAATAGCATTTTTATCCTGGGCATTTAGTTGTAAAAGTTAAGGATCTAGAATGAAAACTTGAGGATGTTAATATCTATTGAGAGATTTTTTTTTTTAAATAAGGGAGAGATGAGTACATTTGTAGTTAAGAGGGAAGGACCGTGTAGAGAGGGAGGAATGATAAGAATATGGGTATAACAATGTTTGTGATCACAAAATGTTGATATTAAATGAGAAAACACTTGGAGAACCATAAATTATTATATGAACATCAGTTACTATGACAGACTTCACTTTACAACTTTATCTGTAAAATGTTTTATCTTACTGGATTGTAGGTTCTTTAAAAATAGGGAAATTCTTGATTCATTTTTGTACACCCAGTGCCTGCCACCGTATTTTACAAAGATATGTTGAATATTGTTCGGACACCGAACAATAATCTAAATTATTTAAAAACATTTTAGAGTAACTCCTGACAGTATAAAGAGCAATGCTTCCAAAACCCTAAGGCCCGTGTTCAAATCCTTCCTCAGAATCTTTCTGAGCCTCAGCTTCCTGTGCTGTGTAACAAGTGGGTTAACCAAGATGGCCTTTGAGGTTCCTGAAAGGTTTAGATCTACGACAGGTCAGTAATTATAGGCAAATATTCCATACTCAAAATCCTCTACTTCGGCAAATAAAGTAGTCCAGTGCATCAATTTAATCAGAGGCCTCTGGTGCAGAGTCCCTGCACTCAAGCATTTGGCGCGAAAAGCCTCCCCGGGTGGGCGGGGCTTCGGAGAACAACTTCTCATTGGCTAGGTTTGGCGCGAAAACGACGGACTGCAGACTCGCGATTGGCTCGGGTAATCTCGTCGGAAGAGACCGCGGGGAAGGCACTTTTTTACTCCAGGGCCCCGAAAAGTAGCGCGTGGCTGTTTTGGGGAGGCTCTAGCCCAGACTTCCCGGGACTGGACGCTAGTGGCCATGGACCTAGTGGTGGCGGCGGAGACGGGGGCGGGGACCCAGCATGTAGAAGTCCGCGATGAAGTGGCAGAGAAGTGCCAGAAACTGTTCCTGGATTTCCTAGAAGAGTGAGTGGGGGGCCTGAAAGAGGGGGAGGAGGAGGAGACGGGGTTTGCACTGCCCAGCAGCTATCTTTGTTCCCCGCCCCTCCGGTTTGTTCCCTGAGAGTGGTGACCTCTCCCCCCCCCCCCATCTCCGACTGCTGGGGGCCAGAGTGCTCGCCTTCCCCCAGCTATCCGGAGTCAGGGTGTTGATCCACTAGATCCCTTTTCCCCTACTTTGTCCCGATCTCTTCCTCCGGAAGTGGATGAAAGAAAAGCGCTTTGCACACTTTTAGGCAAAGCACTTTTTCCCTATGACATCCTTCTTGCCCCCCATCCCATTTCTCTCACACAACGCCACACCCACGTGCACCTCAGGGCTGCCTAGATCCCGAGTGCCCGTTCCACGCTCAGTTTCTTTCCTTCTCTAGTGTCCTGTCCGAGCATTGGCCGCGCCTGGAGCAGCGGCTTTACTTGTAGCAGACCTGGTTAGGAACCGGATGTCGGAAGGGATTGGCCGGGTGGGAGAAGACCCAGGAAAGTTTCCGGTTTCGGATTTTGTTTTTTGTTTTTTCCTTGTCTTCTCTGTTAGAATGTGGCAGCTAGATGGTGCAATGGTACCCGGAATCGGGAAGACCAGAGTCCTAGTTTTGCCCAAGACCCTTTCTGGCCGAATGACCCTGGGCAAGTCACTATGTTCTGCCACAGAATCCTAACGTCCCTTGGTTGTAGTAAGGATTAATTTAGATAATATTTATAAAGTGTTTTGCAATCATTAAACTGCTTTATGAAAGCTATTATTATTTTTATTAGGTGATGAGGATAATTATGATGCTTGAAGACAGGATCCAAGTTTTTTGCCTTTGTATCCCACTCTTGACAGCACCTGGTCATACAGGTTGTAAGCTGCAGAGCTGGGATATATGTGTGTGTGTACATATGTATATTCATTCACTTACATTATATATTTATTTTATTTGGTTCTGTTTATTATTTATTTATTCGTGTTTTTATATATACATTTCTCTCTTTTTTAAATATTTTTCCCTCAGTTACATGTTAGACCCAGTACCTTTAAATACAAACCAGTCCCTCCATTTCCATCAAACTCAGTGACCTAACTGCCTGTTCAAGGATTTGTTTGACTATTTACTCCATATTATATGTATGGCTTCTGATGGACTTGGTAGCTTCAGATCTAGATATAATGTAGAGTTAAGCGTTGTCTACTTGAACATTTTCTGTTTGTGCCTTGGTGTGATGCTTTTTTCCCCTTGAAAGTTATATTAGCAGATGAATCTATTTTTTGTTCTTATGTTCTTTTACCTTAGGCTTGGAGATTATATATCTTTTCCTTCCATAAGAACAATCTCTTATAAAGAGATAGCTATATATGCAGGAAGGAGCTCTGATTGTGAAGTTGGGAGATTTGGACTTGAGTCTACCATTTCTATCTACCTTTTTCTATTTCTCTCTTCTACCATTTTCTGTTTATGTGGCAGATGTGTCCCTTAACTTCTATGTGGTTCTTTGTAAAATAGAAATGATACATTTAAACCTGTGAAAGCCATTTGTGAGCTATGAAGCAATCATAGATGTGAGTTATTAGGTCAACAGAACCAAATGTTAAGTACAAATATTGCTCCCCCAATTGTTGTCAAGTGTATTTTGTTTTGAAGAATAAGGAACAAAAATATATAAATTTTTAAAAAAATCTTAGATTCTTGAAACCTTTTCTGTTTTGTCCTATAAAACTAGCAAAATATTTAGTCATCTTTGTGTCAGCTTGTTTATGAATCTTCCATTTCCCTCCTCTACCAAAAGTTGTCAAGGATTCAAGCATATCCGTTATACTTATTTTTGCCTTGGTTCTAGGATCAGCATTTAAAATTTGTGTAAGTCAACTTAAGTAAGCCCTATTGGAAAATGTGGGTTTCTGGGTTTTTTTCTTTTCTTTTTAGGAAGAAATCTTTCCTCTTTGTATTGTAATATCTGATACCCAATTTTTTTCTCTCCTAGCCTTTTGTTATTTGATTTTTGAGACTGATCTCAAACCATAAAATTGAAATAATAATACTCACAGTACTTAATTTTTAGGACTTATAAAGAAGGCATTTAGACTTTGAGGTACCCCACCCCCTTCCTTCCATACACATATGTATGTTGTTATAGTACTTCATGCTGATCTGTTTAATTTAAACTGAACTTAATGTTTCTTACAGATTCCAAAGTAGTGATGGAGAAGTAAAATACTTGCAGCTGGCAGAAGAGCTGATTCGTCCTGAGAGAAACACGTTGGTGGTGAGTTTTTTGGACCTGGAGGAATTTAATCAGCAGCTTTCCACTACTATTCAAGAGGAGTTCTACAGGTATGATGTCATATTAAAAATCCACAGAGTTTGATTGGGGACAAAAGCCAGAAAACCAGCTAGTCTTTTACATTTATTGGACCATCAGAGCCAGATAGGACCTTTGAAATCAGTCCAAACTCTGTCTTGGTTAAAAGGTATCCTGCTAGCAAGGTATTTGTCACTGGAGACATGTACCTCTTGAGGCACTAAAAGTAGAGGAGCCCCATAAGAGTACTGCTCTAAAACAAATATAGCTCACACCAGTATGCCCACGGGACTGGTTTTCCCATGCTTGTCAATCACTCTGTGGCTTACCAAAGCACCTGTCTTGTTTACAGGTGTTCAAGTTTTATATAGAGAGTTTGTTTCATTTAGAATATTGAACACTTATATTTTGTCCCCTCATAAAGGTCCCTAGAGGGCAAGAAATGTATATGGGATAGTGTATAAGTGTAGTTCTCAGGATCTTTCCTGTCTATAGAATAAATCAGTGTAAAATGAACATCTGAGGCAGCTTTGAAGGAGAAAAGATGTCACAAAAGGGAAGGAAGTCAGGCAGAAGTTCCCTGTTTTTGGTAATGGGAAAATAACCTGGACACCTAGATACCTGGAAGCGCAATGGATAATGTTGGATTTGGAATTAGGAAGACTTCAGTCAAATCCTGCTTTAGACCTTGCTAGCTTTGTTATCCTAGGCAATTCATTTAACCTTTGATATATCCTTATTAAATTTTATCTACTAGTTTCATCCCAGCATTTTAGGTTATTAATATCTTTTTGACAGAATGATAACTCTCCCTCTCTACTCTGTCCTGTGTAAATTTGATAATAGTGATTTATCCCAAGTTACTGAGAAGGGGAGAAAAAAAAATTCAGCACTGGATTAAGCAAAGCTCTTTAGGGTATTTCACTGGAGACCTTCCAAGTTGACAGTTAATCCATTTATATCTACTCGGGGTCTGAATCCATCTAAAGGTACTAAAAAGCTTCTAACCTGCCTCTCTTTTCACTAGAAAAATGAGAAATCTTTATATCATGAAATGATCTCATGATACGTATAATCCAAAATATGTAGGCAACTTCCCAAAAACCATTCCCCAATAGATCAGTGGCCAAAGGACATTAATAAGTCTTCAACATAGAATTATAAACTTTTAATAGCCATTTAAAAGAATGCTAATAAAAGAAATGAAAATCAAAATAACTCAAATGATCGAACAACAGCAAATGGACAAAATTGACAAAAGGGGGAGGAATAAATGTTTAATATTTGATCAATGTTCTGCTAAAACCTGGTAAATTATATCTTGAGAATTCCCTCTGACTTAAAAAACATAGGATGTTAGTCATAGTATATCCTATTTTTAGTGAAGCCAACTTAGATCTATATGATAATACCTGTAAAGTGCTTTTAATATTTTAAAGTGCCATATAAATGTACTTTTTAATGGTTTTGTAGTAAAAATGATGATAGTAGCAAAAATACTAAGAAAGCTAAACTGTCACTTGGAGGCTGTTGCTGAGTTTGTGCAGACTAGTTGTTCTTAACTGGATGTCTATAAATTTGTTTCCTTTAATATTTTGATTACTGTACAGTATTTTAACAGATTTGGTTTCCTTTGGGATCCTATTTCTTTTATTCATTTAAAAATCTTCTTAAAAGGGCTTCTTAGACTTGACCAAGTTGTCCCAGGAGTTCCTGACCCAAAAGGTACAAAGAATTCCTGATCTGGAGAAATGTTCTGTTTGGTTGCTAAGTTGCCTGAGATTGTTCACAGGCTGAAAATTCTTGGTTGACTCTTCTGACAGACATGAAAGAGAACTTGTTATACATACATAGATCATACACTGGTTTTCTGTGTTTTCAGAGTTTATCCCTACTTGTGTCGGGCATTGAAAAACTTCGTCAAAGATCGTAAAGAAATTCCTCTTGCCAAAGATTTTTATATTGCATTCCAAGATCTCCCTACCAGACACAAGTAAGAAGCCATCCTCTATTTTCCTTTGATTTTTTTTCTTCCTTCCTTCCTCCCTCCCTCCCTCCCTCTTATTATTGTAATTATTATTGCTTTTTTTTTTTTTTGCTTTGAAAAATTCACACAGAATCAAAGTCAGTTAAATTTTATTACAGAAACTATAAAATAAATTCAATTAAATCATTTTAGTTTTAACATTCATTTCAGATGCAATTAATTTTTAACTCTAATGGAAGCAAACAACTCTTACCCACCTATCAGAATAGGGTCAGCTGTATGTGACTTCCACAAAACTAGCATGCTTAATAATCCAAATAATAATTACAAAATGAAGAATGTGCATATATAATTATTGAAAAAGGAAACACTCTTACAAATAGGAAAGATGGGGAAATATAAGCTAGAGCAATTTGCAAAGTATATATTATATTACACATATAAAAATTATTTAGATTACTAATAAAAAGGACATGTTCAATTCATTATTTTGTCTTATATTTTTAGTATCTACACAGGTTTTAAAAAATTAGATGATAATTACTAAGTATTTAAGCAATAACAGTGCCTTAGGGATTTTTTTTTTGTGTAGTAATACATATTGTAATGGTACTATAGAAAAGTATGTATGGCCTTATGTATAGTACATAAAACTCCTACAGCAGTTATTTTTGCTTAATGATACTTGTGGACCATTCCTGAAGCATATAAAGGAAACCTATGGTTTTATGGTTTATATAGAATACTACATGTATTTAAATACATCAAATCTCTTTTTTGAATGTTATTTCTGAACTCTCTTCAGGAAGATATCACAGGATTTACAATTTTCATAAAATTCTTCCATCTTTGTATAGTTCTTGCTAGATAAATGTCCTCAAACTGGACAGTGGTCAATGTGCTTACTCTTCCTTCCCTCTCTCTAACAGAATCATATCATCATAGAGAGGTGTTCAGTAATCTGTTGTTTTACTAATGGAACTGGACCATAAACAAAAAATAAGCTAATGTCACTTCTGCTTAAATTCAAAATGTAAAATACTTATGGGAAGACAAAGATGTTATATAGAAGACCAAAACTCTTAACCTAAGGCATTTAAAAAAAAAAAAAGTCACAGGTATAAAAACACATTTACTACTAATCCTTTGTTTTTACAGATTACTACATTATTTTTCTGTGAAAGTAGTTTTAATCTCATCCACCTAACATGAGGATTAGCTAACTACTCAACTAGATTTACTAACTTTACATATACTTTAGAATTCTGGGATATTTTTCTTCTGGATGTACATGTATCTCATTGTAAAACTAAAGAGAAAGTTATTTTAAGGTGATTTATTATTCTTCTGCATTTTCTTTTGAATAAAAAAAATTTATCAAACAACTTGTTAGTTACTAAGGTGTGTGTGTGTGTGTGTGTTGCTTACACAGTCCATCTTAGACCATTTTGGACAGTCATTGTCCTTGTTAATGGTAGAATTGTAAGCTTACATAATGGGATTAATGCTGGACGCTAGCAGAAAAATGTTTGCATATGTGTGTGCATGCTTTCTGTCTGTTTTTAAGTTGTTTTTAAATTTTTCTTAGAGCTGTGGAGAAAAGTTGTTTTATTTTTGTTTTTTTTTTTTTAGGGCAAAGTATAAATTCAAGAGAAAGCAAATTTTTATTTTTCATGCTAGGGCAAACAGGTACATTTTGCAATTTGAAAAAGACTGATACTACTAAGTCAACTGAAAAGAGGTGAAAACAATAATGACATCTTCAAAAATCAGTGGCAAGATTTATCTGAGTTAACAGAGCTGACAATGGACAAGACTTTGAAATAGTTTTATTTTGCAAAGAATTTGAGGGTTGTGTTGAGTGGGTGGAAATTGAGATGTACTATAAAATCAGTCATCAGGCATTTATTAAGAACTTACTATGTATCAGTAACTGCTAGGCTCTGGGGTTTTGGAGGAGTTATCAAATGTCAAGAATGAAGTAATCCTTTTTCTCAAGTGGATCTTATCTTCAAGCTCAAAAAATTTCAAAATTGATTTATTCTATATCAGAGACATAAAATACTCCAACTTTCCTTTTGCATTGAAGTAAAGAATACTTCACAGCAGTGTCTGATGGGTTTGAAGATAGAAGGAGGAATGAACTAGAGAAAAGTTGTAATGTGAAAGAACTTTTTTTGTGGGAACTTATTTGGGAAAATCTGTTTGGGAATGAGTGATAACTGATAAAACATTTTTCATTTTGCAGAATTCGGGAGCTGACTTCATCCAGAATTGGTTCACTCACACGTATCAGTGGGCAGGTGGTCCGAACCCACCCTGTGCACCCAGAGCTTGTAAGCGGCACATTCCTTTGCCTAGACTGTCAGACAGTGATCAAGGACGTGGAACAGCAGTTTAAATATACACAACCCAACATCTGCCGAAATCCCGTGTGTGCCAACAGAAGAAGGTTCCTGTTGGATACAAACAAATCGAGATTTGTTTACTTTCAAAAGGTTTTTTTTTTTTTTTTTTTTTTTTTTGGGTTGTTGTTTGTTAGTTTCATTGTGTCAGTAACTCGGGGGAAAAAATAATTGGGGGGAGGATTTTAAGTTCATTTTGTCCATCAAGTTACCATTTGTAAGTTTGATAAATACTGGAATAGTGATTTCATTGGTGTGAGAGAGTTTCAGTATAGAAACTTACTTCCACTAATACTGATCTGGTGTTACTCTAATTCGTAGGCTAAGAGAATTGTCCTGAGGCTCTGAGTAAATTCATAACAGCAAGTATGTGTCTAAGGGAGAACTAATCTTCCACTCACTACTGCAGACCTTTGGGGTGTTGAAAGAGGCCTAGTACCTCAGGTCTGCTCACCTGAACAGTGTCCACCTGTCACCCGGCTTTCATATGTGGGTCCAGGTAGTTGTAGCATGTATAGCGGCTGCACCCCAGTAAAATCACCTTAGCTGATGGGCTAAACGAGGTTGAGGGAAGTTGACAGACAGGTAAACTGTCTTACTTTTGGTAAGCTAGGAGCAGCTATCCCAAGCACGTGAAGACTTTTGGCAGAATAGGCAGGTGAGAACAATTGTTCCAGCAGCCGTCAAAGCAATTGAAACAAGTGCTGTGAAGAACTTAGGACTTGGAAAAAACATTGAAGTCATCCACTGCATCCCAGGCTGTTGCCAGTCATCCTGATTTTTGTCTTGCTTCTGCATTTCAATGACTGGAAAAGATTGAGGTCGATTGTGCAATTCTGCCTCACTTAAATCCAGTTCACACACAAGTCAAGACATTGCCTGTGATATCAAAAACAAAGAAAAAACAATCCCAGGCCATTTTTCTGTCTATTAATTTAAACCAGAATTACTGGATTGTTATGGGGTTGTTTGTTAAGCCTCAGGATTGTTTGCTTGTTTTTTAATTAAAAAAAAATAATATATTAGAATATTGGCTAGAATATTCATTTAGAATGGCAGATCATAATACCTTTTCTTTGTTGAAAAGAATAATAGCTATTGATAATTTTCTAAGCTTGTATATCAAGGAATTCACAAGATTTAGGACTTGGTATAATGATGAGAATGTTAATCCTGGCCAATACATCCAGTTTTATATCAATCAGCAATAAATATTTAATTCTTTGTTCAGTTCCATTTGCTTCCAGCTTGCCATTTAATTAAGAAGCTTTTTTTAAAAATTTCTGTTTTATTGTTAGTCATAATTAATTTACCTAAAAATTAGTTTACCTTTAAAAAAAAGATTTTTAAAAAAATTTTTTTTTAATCTTGTCAAGTGGGGGTATGTGTAAATACTACTGAAAGAATGGTTTTAAAAGTGAGTTAAATAATTTGCCCATGGTCATAGGCCTAGCATTTATTGAATCCAGGAATTGAAAGCAGGTTTTCTGATTCCTAATCCAGCAGCCTTTCATCAAGCTACACCAGTGTATCTTACAGATAAAACTTCACATCAGCTTAGTGTTGGCACATAAGCACTTAAAAAAAAATTTCTATTAATTGAGGGGAATGGTGGTTGAATCAGTCCCAAACTAGCTGAAACAAATATTTGTTTGAATTTAGACTCCATTGTAGACTTAGAGATTTTCTTTGGTTCCACATTAAAACTAGTTGGTAATTCTGGAGTAACATACAGTGTCGAGTAGTTGTGGAAGATGGGCAGGAAGTGTGTCAATTATTAGCAAAGAGGATTAAAATCAAATGTTCCTTTGGGATAAGTTTTTCTTCTAAGCAGTTATAGTTTGCTGGCAATAATTGGTGGGAAGGAGTTGAAACTTGTAAGGTTGGAGTTAATAAATTTTAATTTCTTGGCATACTATTGTCTTCTGCCTTTTGGAGCAGAACAAGTTAATTTGATTTCTCACCTTTTTTTTCCCTCATATTTGTTAATTACTCCTTAATTCCGTTTAGTCAAGTGATCAGGGCATAATTCACTCTTCTCCCTCCTTCATCCTCATAATTGCATTAGTTCCCTGTAGTTATCAGTTTGATAGTAATACTCTTGGATTCCTCAGTGCCTAAACTTTTATCAGTTAAAAGGAGCCAAATTTTTCTTTTGATTTGTTAATGAATTAATAACCCAGGTAAAGTACCTCTCCAGTATCTGCCTGAATTTTTATTCTTATGAAGACAAGTTTTCCATGTTTGCATAATTGTTCTCAATTCAGTCCGATCATTTCTTGGGGATTAATTCATCATATTTGAAAGAATATAAGTGATCCTTTTTTCTTAATGAAAGAATGAGGTGAAATTGCAAACTACATTGGCTACTCAAGGCTGCTGATTGACCTGAAACCTTTGACCTACTCCATTTCCTGAGCTAATTCACCCATTCTTAGGCAGTGTTCTAATCTTTCCCACCTTCAACTTGGTAGCTCTCCATATAGGGAATTGATAAATAGCTTGTTCAATTTCTTTTTCTAAAATGGGATTATTTAAGTAATTTATTTACTTCTCTGTTAATATGGGTAATCTGTATTTTGGGAAGTATTCATCCATTTCACTTAGATTATCAGATTTCTTGGCATACAGTTGGAGAAAATAGCTCCTAATTATTTCTCTAATTTTCTCTTCATTTGGTGGAAAGTTCACCCTTTTCATTTTTGATAGCTAATGATAAGATTTTGTTTCCTTTTTCTAATCAAATTAACTAAAGGTTTATCTATTTTGTGTTTTTTTTCCTAGAACCAATTCTTAGTTTTGTTTTAGTTCAATAATTTTCCTACTTGGGGGCAGCTAGGTGGCACAGTGGATAGAGCACCAGTCCTGAAGTCAGGAATTCCTGAGTTCTTAGCTGTGTGACCTTGGGCAAGTCACTTAACCCCAATTGCCTCAGACCCCCCCAAAAAAGTAATAATAATTTTCTTACTTTCAATTTTATTATCTCCCATTTTATTTTCAGAATTTTAAATTTGGTATTTAATTGGAAGTTTTTAATTTGTTCTTTTTCTAACGTTTTTAGTTGTATGACCAATTCATTGATCTTTTCTTTCTCTGTTTCTGTAAGTAAGCATCTAGAGATATAAAACTTCCCCTAAGAACTGCTATGGCTGCATCCCATAAATTTTGATATGTTCTCATTGCTGTCATTCTTTTGAATGAAATTATCGTTTATGTCTGTGACTCATTCTTTAGGAGTAGATTATTTAGTTTACTGTTAATTTTTGGTCTGTTTTTCCCTGGCCTTTAATTACATGTAATTTTTATTGCATCATGATCTGAAAAAAGATGCATTTCTGTCTTTTCTGCATTTGCTTTTGAGATTTATATGAGAGGCTCCCCATATAGACTCAGAATGCTTACCTTTCGATCTGTTGCTGGTTGAGATCTCTGCCCCCTCAGCCTCCCCCAGTGACACCATGTGCGGGCAAATGCCAGCTTCTACAAAGTGGAATTTAAAAGTGACCTCACTTCGGGTTAGCACAGAACGGTTTTTTGTCCTCTTGTGTAGGTTCGTATTCAGGAAACACAGGCTGAACTCCCACGGGGTAGCATTCCCCGTAGCCTGGAGATCATCTTGAGAGCCGAAGCTGTGGAATCTGCACAGGCTGGTGACAAGTGTGACTTCACAGGCACTCTGATTGTTGTTCCAGATGTGGCTAAGCTGAGCACACCGGGTATGTAATTCCCATTGATGGGGCATTGGGTTCACTGGGTTCACTGTCGATCAGTAATCATTAAGTGTGGACTGTGGTCCGACCACTGTTCTAAGTGATAAGAATATTAAAAAATATTAAAAAAAGACAAAAGTCTCTGTCTTCAAGGGGCTTACAGTCCAACCCAATTGCTTGTATTTAGCTCTTACGCTTTCCAGCTTGTAGGTTGTACAGTTACTTCTTTTCTGCTTGTCTCTTGGCTATTCATTAAAGAGTTGGTAGGAAAAAGGGATGATGCTTAAAAACTCGGTGTTTTAGGGGACAGGGGTTGAAACTCAGCCAGAATGAGATTTGGAGATTGATAGCTACCCTTTGTCTGGGCAAATGAGTTAGGCCACAGAATGCTGAGAGTTGGCTGAGTTAAGAGCTACTTAAGGGTTACTCACCTTTTTCTTTCAGGTGTGCGGGCTGAGACAGATTCTCGTGTCAGTGGTGTGGATGGTTATGAGACAGAAGGTGTCAGGGGCCTCCGGGCTCTTGGTGTGAGAGATCTCTCCTATAAGCTGGTCTTCCTGGCCTGCTATGTTGCACCGACCAATCCAAGGGTGAGTTGTGTTTTTATTTTTTAATCCTTCTTAAAGACACTGGATTGTTTATTGGACAAGAGCCCAAGACTCTCGACTTTTCTTGTGTATGGAAGTATTATTTATCTTGCTCATATTGAGAGGTTTTTTATTTTTGTTTTCCTTTAAAAATCCCAGTGCTTAGTGCAGTCCCTGGCAATTGGTGGATGCTTAAGAAATGCTTATTTATTTTGATTCAGACTTTACCAGAAGTTTATTTAGGAATTATTTCTTGATTAATAGAATAGTTCTTGATTGTCTAATATTGAAAGAATACCTTTCTGTTTGCCATTCTATAACCTCAGGGAAATCTTGGTTTATTATTTGTAAGGAAAAAAAAAACCCTCTATTTTTGAAGTATAAATTTAATGTGGTGGGGTTCCTTAGTTCTTTCCAGTTACCAAAATCAAATGTATCTCTTTATGTTACTAGACAAAATTATTTAAGCAGATTTTTTCAGGAGAAGCTTATAAACTAAGATAACAGAAATGGAGTTACTCTTTAAAAGGATACAAATTGAAATTATATTTTGTGCAAGAATATCATTGAAATTTAATATTTAGGATGGAGCTTAGGACACTGTCTCTTATCTCCCATTTCCATATCTTTGCTTTGGATTACCCCATTTTTGGAATAGCCTCACCTCTGCTTTTTGGCTTCCCTGATTTCTTTACAGAGTCTCCTCTTGCTTGAAGATAAACCTCATTTGTCATTTCCCTTTTTTTATAAACTTTGCCAGTCCAGTGGGTGTGATGTGGTGGTAACTCTGAACTGTTTAATGTGCATTTCTCTGATTTCTTTTAATTGTTAAACTTTGATCAGCATAAATTACATATTCCTCTTTATCTTCTTCCCCTCTCCTATTTTTTGTACCCTCCCATTCTGTAATTTGGTTGCATAAAAACAGCTTTGTAGGCAGTTTTGAAAACTTTAGTCTATAATATCCCCATCATTTATCTTTGATTTCTGCTTTTTTTTTTTTTAATTAAAGCTTTTTTATTTTCAAAACATAAATCTGGATAATTTCCAGTGTTCACCCTTGGAAAACCTTGTGTTCTAAATTTTTTCCTTCCCTTCCTTCCACCTCCTCCCCTAGACAGCCAGAAATCTATGTTGAATATGAGCAGTTTCTTCTATGCATATTTCTACAATTACCAGGCTGCACAAGAAAAATCAGATCAAAAAGGAAAAAGATGAGAAAGAAATCAAAATGAAAGCAGACAATAACAAAAAAGTGAAAATACTATGTTGTGATCCTCACTTAGTTCCCACAGTCCTCCCTCTGTGTGCAGATTGCTCTCTTCATTGCAAGACTGTTGGAAATGGCCTGTGATTTCTGCTTTTGGCCTTGTCACCTTATATATTTTCAGAAAGAAGTCATGCAATGGTCTGTCTATTGTTTTATTGTTGTTATTGTCATTTTTCATTGCTGTATTTGTTTTGTTTTTCTATAGTTTGGGGTATTTGAGAAAGGAATGCTTTTTATTGAATATCCATCCTTTTTCATTAATATTTAGGCTTAAATTTACAGGACTTGTCACTTTGGGTTTTGTCTTATTCTTTTTTGTTCTTCAGAATATATTGCATTCCTTCCCATGATTTCTAAAAGTTCTTTTCCTTTATATTTGAAAGTTTTTTTCTACTGGTCTCTTGCGGAAATTTTTATTTGTCTTTTAAATATAAGTGTTGTGGACAAAATAGACAATAACTATAGCAGTCTAGTATTTGATAAACCCAAAGACCCCAGCTTTTGGGATAAGAACTCACTATTTGACAAAAACTGCTGGGAAAATTGGAAACTAGTATGGAAGAAATTAGGACTTGACCCACACCTAACACAACATACCAAGATAAGATCTTAATAGGTTCATGATTTAGACATAAAGAGTGATAATATGAGCAAATTAGAGGAACATAGGATAGTTTACCTCACAGATCTGTGAAGGAAGGAATCTGTGTCCAAAGAACTGGAATTCTTAATTGAATACCAGATAGATAATTTTGATTATATTAAGTTAAAAAGGTTTTGTACAAACAAAACTAATGCAGACAAGATTAGGAGGGAAGCAATAAATTGGGAAATAATCTTTACATTTAATGGTTCTGATAAAGGCCTCATTTCTAAAATATATAGAGAATTGACTCATGTGAAAAGGTGCTCCAAATCACTATTGATCAGAGAAATGCAAATTAAGACAACTCTGAAATACCACTACACACCTGTCAGATTGGCTAAAATGACAGGAAATGATAATGATAACTGTTGGAGAGGATGTGGAAAAACTGGGACACTGATACATTGTTAGTGGAATTGTGAATGGATCCAACCATTCTGGAGAGCAATTTGGAGCTATGCTCAAAAAGTTATCAAACTGTGTATACCCTTTGACCCAGCAGTGTTTCTATTGGGCTTATATCCCAAAGAGATCTTAAAGGAGGGAAAGGGACCCACATGTGCAAGAATGTTTGTGGCAGCCCTTTTTGTAATGGCTAGAAACTGGAAACTGAAAGAATGCCCATCAATTGGAGAATGGCTGAATAAATTATGGTATATGAATGTTGTGGAATATTATTATTCTGTTAGAAATGACCAGCAGGACGATTTCAGAGAGGCCTAGAGAGACTTGCATGAACTGATGCTGAGTGAAATGAGCAGGACCGGGAGATCATTGCACATGGTGACAACAAGACTATATGATGATCAATTCTGATGAACATGACTTTCTTCAACAATGATATGTTTCAAATCAGTTCCAATTGTTCAGTGATGAAGAAAGCCATATACACCCAGGGAGAGGGATCTGAGTGTGGACCACAGCATAGTATTTTCACGCTTTCTATTGATGTTTGCTTGCATTTCGTTTTCCTTCTCAGATTTTTCTTATGCAGCAAGATAACTGTATAAATATATATACATATTCTATTTGTCAAGTATTTTAACATAATTAACATGTATTAGACTACCTGCCATCTAGGGAGGGGGTGGGGAGAAGGAGAGAAAAATTTGGAACAGGCGGCTTTGCAAGGGTCAATGTTGAAAAATTACCCATGTATATGTTTTGCAAATAAAAAGCTGTAATTTAAATAAATAGATAGATAAATGAAAAGTATAAGTGCTCTGCCTTGAAGTGTGTAGCATGGGGCTTTTGTAATAGAGGTGATCTCTGAATTCTTTTCATTGGCACTTTATTTTCTGAGTAAAAGTTGGGGTAATTTTCTTGTTATTTTTTATTGCAACATTCAGGTTTTTGGACTTGGGGATTTTTCATCCTTAAGTTGTCATTTTGAGTTTTGTCTTGAACATGACTTTGTTTTGTTTGTTATCATTTTAACTTTGTTGCTTTTTTTCTTGATTTTTTTTTTCATCCAGATAGAATGCAAAGATATTTGCATTCCTAATTAGTTATGAATTCTTTGATATAGAGAACTGTAACAAACAACAAGCCATTATTGTATCTTTAGCAAGTTTCTATATCCTTGGAGTTTGAAGCACATTGAGGCACTGGTAGTAGTCTAGGATTTGGGTAATAAAGTTGAATTCTTTTGCAAACCCATGTGTCTGCTCTTGCAACCCTGGTAGGTGGTAGGGAAGGAGGAACTGAGTGAGCTCTTTGTTAGAAGTTAAGGGTTAGTCTTCTCTGCTATTCATTCATTCGGTTTTGTTGGGTTCTTGGCATCCTATAATTCCTATTTTGGAGAGATTTGAGAGATTGGTGAGAATAGGAGAAAATAGTCCTCCATCTCATTGGCACTAAGAGCTAAATGTGACTTGGAAATCCACATTTATCTTTTCAATACACTGTATTCTCTGTGTATATATACAGATATATGTATATGTATGCGTGTATGTTTACACACATGTATATTCATACATATAATTATGTATGAATGTGTGTACATGTTGCATTCCCCAGTAGACTGTAAGATTCTCGAGGACAGGAAATATTTCATTTATCTAAATCTCTAATACCTAGCACATAACACTTACTAAATGCATGTTAATTAATTTTTTTTAAAAAATAGAACTTCACAGCTTCCAGATTCCTGTTTTCACTTTCCAACTGAGGGTTTTTTATTTTATTTGACTAAGTGAGTAATGTTCCTTCTCCCCCTCTTCCTTATGCTGCTGTCACAGATCATATTGCGTTGTCTTTACACTAACACTTGATTTTAAATTTTTTTTTTTTTAAGTTTGGTGGAAAAGAGCTCCGAGATGAGGAACAAACAGCTGAGAGCATTAAGAACCAAATGTCTGTAAAGGAGTGGGAGAAAGTGTTTGAAATGAGTCAAGATAAAAACCTTTACCATAATCTCTGTACTAGCCTTTTCCCTACTATACACGGTAAGAGTTGAATGATTTAAATTTAAAAAATGAAATATTTATTGCAATAATGTTGTGCTTATTTTTAAAATACAAAAGAATCATAGATCACAGAGGCACCCAGGTGACATGTGTTCAGAGTCCTGGACCTGGAGTCAGATGCTAACTAAGTTTGTGATTGTGGGCGAAGCACTTAATCTCTATCTGCCTTAGTTTCATCTGTAAAATGGGGATGATGTTAATAGTAGCACTTAGTTTACAAGGTTATTGTGAAAATTAAATGAGATAATACTTGTAAAGCACTTTGAAAACTCTAATACACTATATAATAAATTCATAACTCACTTAACATTTTTCTTTTTTTTCTTAAATTTATTATGAAGATTTCATACCCTCTTAGTAAGACTCATATTGTTCCTCACACCTTTCTAAATTAAATTTCCTGTTGCTATATTTTCCTGGGGGTTTTTTATCCTCAATTAAAGTGGAAATCAGATTATAATCCCTCAAAAAATACATCTTCATTTTAAGAATATGATTAAACCTTGTAACTTTCTTCCTGTTCTCTCCCACCCTGCCCCCTTTCCTTTTGCTTTCTCTTCTGCAGCATCCTTGAATTAAGCCAAGAGCTTGTAAAATTGTTGGAACTTCCTTATGGCCATGCTTTTAATCATTTAAAATAGTCTCACCTTTCCAAGTACTTAATGTGGGAAATTGAACGTGGATCAGAGATTTGGACCTTAGAGCATCTGATCCAACTCACTTCTAGATTAGGAGCTGAGACAAGGAGAAATTAAGTGATTAGCCCAAGCTTACCAAGATTGAAAGTGAAGCCAGGTCCTCGGATCCAGTGTTAGTAAGGTATCTGTGAACTTTTTTCCCCCTACATATGTAAGTTATTGTTGAGTTTTAACTGGAGAGGAAAGTTTCATTCTGGCAATTTATCAGAATATTGAAAGTACCAGTGGAATATGAATGGACATTGAATGGCATGGTTTGATTTGAAATAAAATGATTTTGAAAATTTGAAATATCTCTGGTTTTAGGTTTGACTAGATGTGTGTGATAATTGCAGAACTTTTTGCCTTGAGTTACCTTTTTTCTTAACCAGAAGCATGTAGTTATTCTCGTAAACAGCTAAATTAACCCCACAGAGTATTTTTTTTTTCTTAGCACAATTTCAAAGGATCCATATTTTGTTGCTTGTTTTCTTTCTCTAAAGATTTGCTGAGCACTTAGAAGAAATTGCATTTAGCTCTTTTACTAAACTCATCCTCCAGGTCCTTATCAAAGAGAGTGTAAGCAATCTTGGATTCTTTTGTTTAGAAAAATTTTATTTCTCTTTCATTTAATAAGCTTTTCCCCCTTCCCTCCGATTCCCTCTTTCTCATTGCTAAGGAAAAAAGTACCTTTATGATAAATGTGCAGAACAGATTTCCACATTGGCCATATACAAAAATAGGCATCTCAAAATCTGTATCCTGAGTGTCTCCCTTTGGACAGGCTTGTGGGTGTCATGTTTCATCATGGGGTCTTCTATAGTTATGGTTAATTATGGTAGTGAGGTAGGTTTTGAGTACATGCAAGCATTTACCAAATGTTGCTTGCAGACTTCATGATATATACACAATCCTTTGAAAACCTTGAAGCATGTATAAATGTAAGCATTTTTTTTAATGTTAGTAAACATTAAGTGCCAACTATGTGTCAAGAACTGATACATGTTGAGGATACAAAGAGTTAAAAGATAATCTCTGTCCTCAAGAACATCAAAATCCAATGAAGGGAGGCAATATACAAGTAACTGCAAATCAGCCGTATAATGGATAAATTGGAAATAATCAAAAGTAAATGCACTAGTATTAAGAGAGATTGGGTTGTAAATGGTCAAAGGATAAGGACAATTTTCAGATGAAGAAATTGAAACCATTTCTAGTCATATGAAAAGGTGCTCTAAATCAATAATGATCAGAGAAATGCAAATTAAGACAACTCTGAGATATCACCACACACCTGTCAGATTGGCTAAAATGACAGGAAAAGATAATGATGAATGCTGGAGGGGATGTGGGAAAACTGGGACACTAATACATTGTCGGTGGAACTGTGAACGGATCCAACCATTCTGGCGAACAATTTGTGGTGGCTAGAAACTGGAAACTGAATGGATGCCCATCAGTTGGAGAATGGCTGAATAAATTATGGTATATGAATGTTATGCAATATTATTGTTCTGTAAGAAACGACCAGCGGGACGATTTCAGAGAGGCCTGGAGAGACTTGCATGGACTAATGCTGAGTCAAATGAGCAGAACCAGGAGATCATTATACACGGCAACAACAATACAATATGAGGATCAATTCTGATGGACATGGCTCTCTGCAACAATGAGGTGTTTCAAACCACTTCCAATTGTTCAGTGATGGAGAGCCATATACACCCAGAGAGAGAGATATGAAATGTGGACCACAACGTAACATTTTCATGCTCTCTGTTGATGTTTGCCTGCATTGTTTCCCTTCTCAGATTGGTTTTTTTTTTGTTTTTTTTTTTGTTTTTTTTTTTTTGCAGATCCTACTTTTCTTGTACAGCAAGATAACTGTATAAATATGTATACATATATTCGATTTGTCAAGTATTTTAACATAATTAACATGTAATAGATTTCCTGCCATCGAGGGGTGGGGTCTGGGGGGGGAATTTGTAACAGAAAGCTTTTGCAAGGGTCAATGTTGAAAAATTACCCATACATAGGTTTTGCAAATAAAAAGCTTTAATAAAATGGGGGGAGGGGGGATTTCACTCTTACAAAGCATTGTGTTCCAAATTTTTCCCTCACTTCCTCTAATATGTGCTAAACATGTGCAATTCTTCTATACATACTTCACAAATATGCTGCACAAGAAAAATCAGAGCGAACAAAAGGAAAAAAAATGAAAAATAAAACAAAAAGCAAGCAAACAGTAAAAAAAGTAAAAATACTATATTCTGATCTGCACTCAGTCCCCACAGCCCTTTCTCTTGGTGTAGATGGCTTTCTTCATCACAAGTCTGTTGGAATTGGTCTGAATTATCTCAAAGTTTAAAAAAGCTACATTCCTCACAGTTGATTATCACATAATTTTGTTGCCATGTACAATGATCTCCTAATTCTGCTCATTTCACTCAGCATCAGTTCATGCAAGTCTCTCCAGGCTTCTCTGAAATCGTCCTGCTGGTCGTTTCTTACAGAACAATAATATTCCATGATATTCATATACCATAATTTATTCAGCCATTCTCTAATTGATGGGCATCCATTCAGTTTCCTGTTTCTAGCCACTACAAAAAGAGCTGCCACAAACACTGTGTGGCACAGTGGATAGAGCACTGGTCTGAAGTCAGAAGGACCCGAGTTCAAATCCAACCATAGACATTTATTACTTCTTACTAGCTGTGAGACCCTAGGCAAGTCATTTAACCCCAGTTATCTCACCCCTACTCCCCCCAAAAATGACATGCTAATGAGATACTAGAGGACTTTCACTAGGTCTTCTGAGAGACATCAGAATGGTTGTTTGTTACTCCTTTTAAAAATTGGAATATTTTTTCAGTTAATGAACATTTATTTTCTCTCCCCCTTACTCTCCACTTCCCAAAAAAGAAAGAAAAAGAAAAAAAACACTTGTAACAAATATACTTAGAAAAGCAAAGCAAATTCCTGTGATGGTTTTGCCCAGATGGTTTTGCCCACTAAGAATTGTCTCAAATATGTATCAGTTCTCTGTCAAGATATTATCATGCTTCATCTTGATTCCTCTTGAATTGTCATTGATTATTGCATTAACCAGTGTTTAAGTATTTCAAAGTTGTTTGTCTTTACAATGTCATATAAGTTGTTATTTTGATTCTCCCCGTTTCTCAGGTTTCTCCTCCATTATTTCTTATAACACCATGTGAACATTTGGATATTTTTTGTGTTTCGGCTGTATGGTAGGATCCCTGCCTGCTGTAGAAATTCCAGAGTTAGGTTAGGTCACTTGGACAGTTCTTAGGACACCTTTTCTAGTCCCTTCCTTACATCAGAAGTTGAGCTGTGTGGTCCTTTTTTAAAGCTGTTCAGCCATCCCAGGGGTTGCTGAATCTCAGTGCTGCTTCAGTCCAATGGATCACCTTGTATGCAAGGTTGTGACTAAAGCTCCCATCCTTACCTGCCACATCGTTACTTCTTGTGGCAGGTTTACTGCAGTCAAGCCTTCCAAGCTTGTATTGGTCTGTTCAGCCCTTCTCAGCCATGTTGTACATTGGCCCACACATGGTGATGTCTTTTTGATACTCTATACAAAGGACAACCACCAAACCAATAGCATGTAGTATTCCTTCACTTTAATGTACTTATTATTCCATTCCCCAGTTGACAGTTACTCCTTGAGTTTTTCAGCTCTTTGCTACTACAAAAAGAGTTGTTACAGAAATTTTTGTATATGTAGGATCCTTTCTTTAATCTCTTTGGGAGTATAAATCTAGTAATAGTATTACTAGGTCAAAGGCTTTAGTAACTTTAGAACAGGATTTAGTTACTTTTTAAACATAATTCCAAATTGCTTTCCAGAATAACCGAACCAACATAGCTCTGCCAACTGTATTTATGTGCCCTTTTCCACTATCCCTCTATCATTTATCATTTTCCATTGTCTTTGTCAATCTGATAGGTGTGAGTTGAGTGGGGTTTGGAACTTAAGAGTTTCTTTAATTTGCATTCTTCTAATCAATACTTTGGAGTATTTTTTCCATACCTGTAGTTAATTTAGATTTCTTCCCTTGAGAATTTTATCTTTGCCTTTATCAGTTGGGGAGTTGAACTGATCCTCAGAGTCTATAAGTGTAGTGGGGAAAGCTTTGTCCCAGGCTGAAGAAATCAAAACTCCACCAGTAGCACTTGTTTTTCTCTTAGGAGGAAGGTAGTAATAGATTGGAGAGAGTTGTGCAAACTCAGGAAGTGATTGAATGTTGAGAGGTTAACAGTTTAATCTACTTGAGGTGAGGTGATGCTTCAGAGTCTCTTTAATTTTTCTTTCTCTTTTACTAGTAATTTAGAGTATTTTTGTGTGGTTGATAAATTGGATTATTTCTCTCAATATCTGTTTGTTCATAATTTTTGGTTATCAGTGGGGAATGACTTTTGGTCCCATTTGAACCTATCCCTTACATATCTTATAAATGAAGCCTTTATCAGAGAAATTTACTGCAAAAAATTTTCCCAGTAATTGTTTCCCATCTAATTTTAATTGCATTGGATCTGGTAGAACAAAAGGTTTTAAATTTTATGTGATCAAAATTAGCCCCTTATCCATAGGTCAGAATGGTAATTTCTTCTTTGTTCTTCTATTCTGTTTATAGTTTGACCTTTTGTGTTTTAAGTCATGTATCTGTTTGGAGATTATCTTGTTATGTGGTAGGAGGTGTTACTCAAAACAATTTCTGCCAGACTGCTTTTCTGTTTTCATCTGTGGGGTCATTGGATTTATTGAACATGAGGTTGTTGTATTTGTTGAGTTTCACTGTTATATGACTCATCTGTTTCACTAATCAATGTCTTTATTTTTTATCCAGTACTCTCCTCCCTAACATCAATATCAAATTGAGCCCCTTACTCCCTAGTCTCCCTCTTTTCTATTATAGAAATACCACTTTTGAAATGAAAGGGTAATAGACTGTAACCTTTTTAAATCTATTTCTCCATTGGCCTTTGGAGAATTACACTTGTGATTCTTTTGGAGACTATTGTATATTGCAGTTCATGATCCTCCATAGCATCACTGGGAGAATATTATGAAAAAGATGAGCTTTAATGGCAGGATGTAGCTTTGCATCATTTCAGGCACTACACATTTCCTTTAAAAAATCTAACCCTTACTTTACCCATAACTTCTCTCCTTCCCTTTCAGGTAACAATGAGGTAAAGCGGGGTGTCCTTTTGATGCTCTTTGGAGGTGTTCCCAAGACAACAGGAGAAGGCACCTCCCTGAGAGGAGACATAAATGTTTGCATTGTTGGTGACCCCAGCACAGCCAAGAGCCAGTTCCTCAAGTGAGCATACATACGTACAGTGAGGCAGGGATAGAAACAGTGATTTGCATTCTCTGTGTCTTATAAGGAATAGGGAGCATGGCAGAAGTCTATGTGTTAGATTAGTATATAACACTCAGCAACATTATATGTTCTAAGGTGTGTGTTTACTGAGGGCAAGACAGTCCATGTACATCGTGATCCTAGGTTTAGAAACCTTGGGTTTAGTTCCAGCACTGACACTGATTTTATATATGACTATGGAAAAATCATATTACCTCTCTGAATCTTGTTTTAACCACTTGTGAAATAGGAAATACAATATTTATGGTATTTAGATTTTTTTTTTTTTTTTTTTTTTTGGTGAGACTTAGCCATTCTTAAAACTTTAAAATATGGAGGTATCCTCAAGTTTATATAACTTTTTCTTGCTCTAAAGTACCACTGATTATAACATTGTAATCACAGATAGCGATTGGAAGGGGCATTGGAGGCCCTAGAGATGATCTTACAGGGAATAACAGCAATAGTATTTGAACCCAAGTCCCTTGGATCCAGATTCACAAAGTATCCTTTCCATTGCATCATAATGCCATTTCTCCGGATTGATTTTTAGATGTATAAATAGAGGCTCTAAGATAAATGGGATCTTTAAAAGATGTTTTCTCACAACTTTGTTGCCTTTGTCAAATGTATGTTAAGGCTGTGCTATTGCATCTGGTTATCTTGAATAGATATGTTCCAAGAATCATTTTTCCTACTCTTAAAATCATTGTACTGTCCCTGTATTAGTTGCAATTCATTATTTGAAACTGAATAAGTTAACCGATCAAAAGGCCAAGGAAAATAAGGCTTTCATAGTAGTATATCAGATTATGCATGACATAGGTTTTCCTCTACCCAATGTATGGGATGTATCTTTTGTGAATAGACTACTCATTGTCTTGCTCTCACATATTCTAGAGTGACATTTAATGCCTAATTATCACAACCCTTGAACACTTTTGTTCCTGGAAAAGGAAGTCTGGGAATAGACCTGAATTGCAGATGAATCTAATGCCTTTCTATCTAATGTCCTTGAATAGGCACGTGGAAGAGTTCAGTCCCCGAGCAGTGTATACCAGTGGTAAAGCCTCCAGTGCCGCTGGCTTAACTGCAGCTGTGGTGAGAGATGAAGAATCCCATGAGTTTGTCATTGAGGCCGGTGCTCTGATGTTGGCGGACAATGTAAGAAATGGTTTGGATTCTTGGATTTAAAAATTAAGAATCAGTTTGTCATGATATGAATAAATGGAGATGGTGCCTGGTTTGGGTATGTGGTTGTTTTCTTAGAATAGATTAAGGTGAAAAAGATGGAATAAACTAATTTTTTGTTTGTTTATGATTTTCTTCAAAAAAGATGCAAGAATGGTTTTCAAATTGTTCCAATTTAATAGCCTAACAAAATTATCATATAGTACTATCCATAGGCATTTACTGAACTCTTCAGAGAGCATTGCTTTTGGTTGTTTCCTGATAGGTTTGTGAAAAACCAGTATTTTTTGCCATCACTTTAAATTTGGTGTTCCTCTGCTCCAGCACACTGGAGAACATGTCTTTCCTTATCAGGCATCTCTCCAGCTTCTGCCTAGTGTAATGGATAATGGTTTTCTTGATCTGAGTTCAAATCCTGCCTCGAACACAGACTAGCTGTGGTCATACTTAATCCTTCAGAGTCCCATGACCGTATTGAGGTCATAAATTAGATGATTTGCCAATCTTAATTGGTAGATGTTTCTCCATCAGGAGTTCCCCATACTGAAACCACAAGTCTGGTCCCCCCAAAAGGAGGGAAACTTGCTTTTGGGGTGGGCTGTAACTTGAGTACTTAACCAGGACGAATGTATTGTGCTCACACATCGTTAGGCTGTAAGTTGTGTATTACATTATTCTCCACCATACTTACTTACACTTCTCTCCCCAGGGACCCCAGAATTAGGCAAAGAGTAAAGAAACCCATTGTAGCATTCTGAGATGTGTACTAGCACATCTAGTTGTGAGTTAAGAAGGGTCCATAAAGTAACTTATGATTTAGGGATTGAACCAAATAGGGAGCAAATTAAAGATTTAAGGTCAAAAAAAATCTGTCTCTTTATAGTAACTGGATGTGTCTTTTATATACAACTCACATTTATGTAAAATTAGCTATTTATGTGGAAACTAGCTCAGCTCAAGTATCACCTTAAATAATAATTAGCATTTGTATATTGCTTAAAGATTTTGTCTCATTTTATCCTCACAATAATCCTGGGAGATAGTTACTATTATTATCCTTATTTTATAATTGGGGAAACTGAGGCAAACAGTTGCTTGCCCAGGGTCACACAACTAATAAGTGTCTGAGACAAGATTTATATTCAGGTTTTCCTGACTCAAAGTCCAATGCTTCTAGAGGGCAGAGAATGTAGTAGGCATTTAACAGAGAAATGCTTGTTAGTTAATAAAACAAGAACTCTCTTTGTTGAGTTGATAAAACCTTGTGCTTTTGGTAACTTGATCCTGTTTCCTTGAAGCTTGTAATTAGACTGTCCACTCTTGATTCTCCATTTTCTTTCAGGGTGTATGTTGTATTGATGAGTTTGATAAAATGGATATGAGGGATCAGGTTGCCATTCACGAAGCGATGGAACAACAAACAATCTCCATTACCAAAGCTGGAGTTAAGGTATGCCATAGTTCTAGCTTTGTCATTCAGAACAGGGCCAGAAAGAGGTAATGAGGGCCCCTGAAATAAAGTAATACTTCATAAGAATTGAGAACACTGTCACTATCACTATTTTATCACTAGAGATTACAGGTCTTCTTGGGGTATTGTGGAGTTTTGTGGATTTGACACTCACTAATATGAAAAGGATGGGCAAAATATTGGGCTTATTTGTAGATCAAAAATGATTTCCCTTCCAAGGTGGTCTGTTCTGCAAGGAAGCATGCACTAGAGACTTTTTACTCTTGAGATTCTGTAGACATCTAGGGTGACTTCTTCATTTACTCTGTCTCCCTCTCTCTGCCTCAGTTGCCTGGGGCCCTAAATGTATTTCAGACAGATTCTCAGCATCTCCTTTATCCTTTTCTAGCTCTGACCCTGGATTTATATCCCAGATTTATGCTATTTAAAAATGGACAAACGTGGTTAAAAAGAAGTATTGCCTTTTTGTTGCTGTTTTGTGTCAAAGAAGGGGAATGACTTGGTTTTCTCCATTCTAATTTTTTGTTTTGTTTTGTGGCCAGGCTACTTTGAATGCCAGAACATCCATTCTGGCTGCAGCAAACCCAGTGAGTGGACGCTACGACAGGTCAAAATCATTGAAGCAAAACATAAATCTCTCAGCTCCCATCATGTCCCGATTTGATCTCTTCTTTATTCTTGTGGATGAGTGTAATGAGGTAATTGTGGGATCTGTTTTTCCCTCCCTCCTTTTTTGTTTTCCCTTTGAAAGAATGAGTGAAACAAGACTGGAAGTTAAAACTGCTGAACAGCTGACACGTGTACAGTGACTTTTGATATTGGGGGGTGGGCAGGAAATGTATTAGACAGCTGAAGTAAAAATTGCTTGAGTTTTAACCTTACTTAAGTGGAACTGGGGGCATGTGAGAATTATACTAGACTTTCTGAGCTACTATTCAGATATCCCCCTCCCCCCCCCCCCCCCGTTTTTTTTTTTTTTTTTGCTAGTTTGATAGGCCAAATTTGAGAGAGGGCAAGGTGAACCTGCAAAATGTGTGGGTAGAAATTAAATTAAAATTGGGTACATTGCTTTAAAAGTGTTCTATTTACATTTAGATTCAGCATTTAGCTTTTTTCCATTCTCAGTTTCTAAAAGTCCAGGTTATACTGTTAAACAAAACATTGCCTTAAAAGGATGAAAGAGTGTTTTTTAGAAAAGAACCAAGTGAAGGTCTTCCATCTTTCTTACTGTCTCTGGCAGCTGGGTGTGGAAGTTATGGACAGACAGCAGACGGATAATCAAAAACGCATCTTTGGTTTGATTTAGGTCACAGATTATGCCATTGCCAGGCGGATAGTGGATCTGCATTCAAGAATAGAGGAATCCATTGATCGAGTGTACTCCCTTGATGACATTAGAAGGTATCTGCTCTTTGCAAGGCAGTTTAAGCCTAAGGTAACGACCTTTTTGCCATTCTATTACATGTACAAAGTGGTGCTTCAGGCAGGAGCATTACACAAAATGGCAGGGGAATGAATTCTGCTGGCTTTAGAAGTTTGCTTTTGTAATGTAAGACATATTTGAATTTAGGAAAAGAATATGGTCAGACATAACTAATTAGGTGCACGTGTCCAGCTTCCACTTACCAATTAAATGATTATCTAGGTCCTCCAGCTACCTAACATTTGAACTTTGTGACTATCGGAGGAGAAGTAAGAAAGTTAAATTAATTCATATTTACATATTCTGAGTAATGGTAATGGCTAAGACATCAGTGTAATAAATAGAGAACCAACATAGGTCCGGAAGACCCAGGTTTCAGTCTCATTTTTTGAACTTGCATATGTGCACGGGGCCAATTGGTTTTAATTTTTCAGTGCCCCACACAACTCTCTGTAGGGTGCCAGTTTACTCTGGCCATAATGGAAGTTTCATATACTAAAAAACTTTGTGTATCTATGACAGATCTGACTCCCCCTCCCCAGCAACATGGTTGTCACTACACGGTTTACAAAGTGCTTTATTTAATTTCATTTGAGCATCAAATCAGCCCTATGATGTGGGTAGCGGATATATTCCCTTGTTATACATGGAGAAACTGTCTCCAACTTGCTCAAGTTCATATAGCCAGTGAATAGAAGTGGTGAGATTGGTATTGATATTTTATGAGTTTACACCCATCTGATGTAGGCCATACCTTTAAACTTTCTGAAAGAAAAAATCATAGTTATACACTAAAAAACTTCACTTTATAAACTACACTTAAATTTAAAACAAACCAGATTTGTCAGGGAGAAAATTCAGCCTGTATTTGGCTGTTAGCTAGGCTGTCGCTTTTTTTAAAAAAAAGAGAGAGAGAGAGATGAAGGAGTAGAGTTTAAAACTAATCAGAAATATTCATAATGTCATGTTTTCATGAATATAACTTCTTGGATCATTTATAGCAAATCAGGAAAGTCCTTTGTTTTTTAACTCTTGTTCTTAAAAAGTCTTTAAAATGTATTGGCTGGGTGGCACAGTGGATAGAGCATCAGCCCTGAAGTCAGGAGGACCTGAGTTCAAATGTAACCTTAGACACTTAACATTCCCTAACTGTGTGACCCTGGGCAAGTCCCTTAACCCCAATTGCCTCAGCCAAAAAAAAAAAAAAAATGTATTGGCTGGGGGAGAGGGGATGAAAATTACTAAGTAAATAAAGTGTATTGGTTGGGGGCAGCTAAGTGGGGCAATAGATAGAACACTGGCCCTGGAGTCAGGACCTGGGTTCAAATGTCGCCTCCGGTATTTGATATATACTGTTTGATCCTGGGCAAGTCACTTTAATCCTGACTGCCTAACCAAATAAATGAATAAAATATTTTGGTCAATTTCCTTTAGATTAATATTATTAATATAATTAAATTATCCTGATGTATGGCAATGGTTGTGCAGTCCATCTTTTTGAATTTAAATTATGTTTTTATAGTGTGTTGTTAGTTGACCTGAATCTGTACTTATAGCAGCCCTTGGAAGTTTATGGTTTGTTTGAGGGAGGGAAGGGGAAGAATTTATAAATGCCATTAATTAGATTCTGTCTTACTGAGAGCTGGTTGTGTTGACTAAAATGCTATTTTGAGATTATATTATATTCTAATTATCCATGTTTATCCGATAGTTCATGGCATCCAAGTTGATTTTTAAATGCTTAGGCAGAATGAGACTACGTGAAAATAAATATTATTTGAAAAAGTTTTCAAAGAAGTGATAGTCCATCCAGAATATTCTCCAGAGCTGAATACTCTGTGACCTTGACGCAGCTCACTTAATATTACTGAGTTATTTTATCTGAAAAATTGAGATAATTTTTAACCTTCCATTCCTTTTTTTCTTTCCATAATTCAGGAAGTAGAGTTTTCTAAAATCATTAGCATTTATATTTGCAGTTACCACTTAATCCTTCCAAAGATAACATGAGTTAATGAACTACTTCTCAAGGATTGTTTGAGTATTAATGCATTTAATGAGCTTTGACATCCCCTTATGAAAGTCATTACATCCCCATGCCTCAGCAATTCATGCATTTTGCAGAAACAATCCTTTGCTTAAAGTGAGCCCATCTTCTGCACATTAAACCCAATGGAAAATTCATTTTCTAAGAGCACTTTGCAGTCACAGGTTTTCCTGGGCATGGTTGTTCTGTAAGGAATTTTAAGATGGCAATCCGGTGACATTGCCATTGAAGCAGTTATTCTCTGCTCAGTTATCCAGATGTCTCCAGGCTCTTGGGGCATGTCACTCAACAAGATGAGAGAATCTCTTCTGCTCGCCTGTCAGCCTCAGTCCCCCCATAAACAGGCCTCTACAATTCTCTCCCCCCATGTGTCTTGGAACAGATCTCCAAAGAGTCGGAAGACTTCATCGTGGAGCAGTACAAGCGCCTTCGCCAGAGGGATGGCTCTGGGGTGACCAAGTCCTCCTGGAGGATCACCGTGAGGCAGCTGGAGAGCATGATCCGGCTCTCGGAGGCCATGGCCCGCATGCACTGCTGCGACGAGGTCCGGCTGAGGAGGGAGGCCAGAGATGGCTTTGTGATAGGAGTGGGGAATGGGAGCAGGATCTGCTAACCTACCCGTCTCATGTTTTCTTGGGGCTTCTCATCAAGCATACACCGGGTGGGGGAGATAAGCAAGCAGCAGAAGAGCTCCTGGCAAGAAGGGGCTCCCCCACTTAGAGTTCTTTCCCTAAGTCACCGGCCAGTCCCCACAACGCTTAAATGGCTACTGGGCACAGGACTGAGGATGGTCCTTTCTGCACGAAGCTTGGAGTAATCAGGGAGGGGGGGAAAGCGTGCAAAAACAGAACCAGTTCAAGAGGACTTAGAGATGCCTCACAGGAGCCACATGCTGGGAGTGGAGAGGGGTAGTCTCCCTGTAGAAGGAAAAAAAGGGGAGAATGCCAGGGAAGAGTGGGGAGCACAGGGAGGCTGGGTCTCAGGGTAGAGCACTGGAGCAAGGTATGAGCAGCACTGGGGAGGGCTTTAAGTACCCAGCTGAGGCAGTGGGGAGCCACTGCCCTGTGTGGTCAGGCCTGAAAGATCAACCTGAGCTGGAGAGGCAGGGATCCAATAGCCGGCCATTGTCCTAGTCCCGATGTCAGGTGGTCAGGTCCTGTGCAAGGGGGGTGGCTTTTTCAGAGGAGAGAGGGTGCAAAAGTAAAAATCCACAGACCTTGGCTGCAGATTGGATTGGGGCTGGGGACAAGATTAACATTTAGGCTGGGTGTCTTGGAGACTGGGAGGATTGTAGTGCCCTTGATAGTAATGGGGAAGAAGGGAAGGGAGGGAATTTGGGGAAGAAAGAATGAAAACAGTTTGGCACTTGTTGAGTTTTGAGAAGTCCATGGGATGTCCAGATTGAGGTGTCCAGTAATAATCGTAGATGGGAGACTAAAGATCCCCAGAGAGGTTAGGGCTAGATAAGTAGATTTGAGAGTGCTCAATATAGAGGCAATGATTGAATCTATGGCAGCTGATGAGATCTCCAAGTGAAATAATTTAAGAGGGAGGAAAAAAGGAGGGCCCATTCATAAGGCTAGGTAATGAGTTCCAGACCTGAGCTTACTCTCTCAGTCCTCATCTGTTTGGACATCTTGGGACTCCTGTAACCTTGTATTCCATCCTTAGCATGTGCTGGGCAATTATCCATATATGTTACATATAATAAATGTATGGAAACATGGGACTAAATTCAACTGCACCCAAACAGTAAAGAGATAGTACTCTGTAGTAATTGTACTGAGTTTCTCAGTGCCAAATTCCTTAAAATTAGAATGGATGGGAAAAAACTTTTCTCTTCTCTACAAGAAAATAGTGTGAAAATTTGCTTGGCTAATTTTTTAGAGCAAGATAACTTAAGCAAAGTGCTATAAACCTTCAAGTGCCATGTAGATTCATCAGTATTGTCATCATTATCAACTAATTGGTAATTGGAGAAGGAAGATTAAATAATGAACTACCTTCCATTTGTGTAGGACTTAGAGAGGGGGATAGGTTTTCATTTAATCCTTATTAAATGTAACTGGTATGTTGTGTGTGTTAATTATGCTTAGATAGATTCTGCTTGGTGAGTCAACTCGAATGAACATCAGCTCTATTCCTCCCTCTGTTCAGGTGCAACCTAAACATGTGAAGGAAGCATTCAGATTATTGAATAAGTCTATCATTAGAGTAGAGACGCCAGATATCAATTTGGAACAAGAGGAAGAGCCCCTAATGGAAGTAGAGGAAGGTCCAGATGGTATCAATGGTGAGTTTTGGCACATCTGAGCCTATTTGAGTTGAGACTCAAAAAGGTTCCTAAAAGCTTTCCAGAAAAACTTGTTGAACAAAAGCTCATTTCAATAGAGAAATTTGGGATAAGGGAGGAAAAAATACGCCAAAATTTCATGCATTTATTTGTACAGGCTTGTTTTTATTCAGGGAAGTACTTTATAAATCTCAACTTTATATAAAAACACTTACTATTAATATTATTAACAACTTACATGAAACTTAAAAATTAAATTTCATTTCCTCTTCTAGTGATCCACTCCTTATACTCATACAAGTTGAATAACTGTATATGGCCACCAAAATATTTACTAGATTTGACTTTTTAAATTAGGTCATGCTGATGTCCCAGTTACTGTCAATGGAATCAGTGGGCACAGTGAAGATGTGAACCAGGATACAGCTCCCAAAGCCTCCTTGAGACTTGGCTTCTCTGAATACTGCCGCATCTCTAATCTGATTGTGTTACACCTTAGGAAGATGGAAGAAGGTAAGAATCTAGGCTTAATATGTATGTCTTCAGGCATTTGCACAAATTCTATTGAAATTAACTCTATCATCTTAACATTTGAGTCCTTGTAAAGAATGTATTTGTGAAAATATCCAACTTGCCCAACAAACTTTTTTGGGTAGGGTCAAGAGAATATAATCAATTGCTTTTTTTGTTGTTACTGATTTGATTTATTTATTTATTTGATATTTTTAACAACACTTAAAAATGGCATTTATTTGGAATCTGGGGGAAAAAAACCCAATTACTTGTTTTTTTTTTTCCTGAACACTCAGAATCGTTGCTTTTAACAGTTGCTCTGTGCACTATATAAGCATTCACATTTTACAGGCCAAGAAATTAAAACCAGGGAAATAGATGTCAACTATCCTATGGCCATTCTGAGCTTGAAATAAGATGAATTCCTCATCTTAATCATCTCAAACACCCAAGTGTTTAATTCAGTATCAGGTCATCTTCCCTGTACACCCTGCTGTTCTAGTGGTTTCCCTGATTTGGAAGGGGCTCCAGAGATTAAGTTGTACTTGGAAAAGTTTTCTTGTTCTTCATTTCTTTCAGAGATTGAAAAGAAGAAAGTTGGGGGGGGGGGTACAAGATCTGAGGTTTTTAAAAAAAATTACTCCTTAAAAATCAATGGGTGAATGGTTCCTAGAATAAGTTTCTAAACTAATTTCTGGCATGCATCCCAGCATCCATTCCCACTATCCACATGGGATCTGCTTTATTGTCAAGGACAAAGAAAGACTGACTCCAAGCCACTTGACCACTTAGGAATGGAAGAGGAAGAAGGGGACAGACTAGCTGCCATTACAACAAGCATTAAGATCTGTCTTTCTCTCTTCTCATTTAAGAAAGAAGTGAATTCCCAAGAAGGAAGCTCAATAGTTCTTAATATAACTTGTTTTGTAACATCTACAAAATGATTTATGCCTTTGTTCATATGACATCAGCTTCTGCCTCCTCCTTTGGCAAATAAGGAAACTGAGGCGTGAAGAGGTTTGGAAGACAGGAAATGAGATTCAAGATTAGATCTAGCTCCCAAGTCACAATGACTGTATTTCCCAAATAAATTCCATTGGATCATCTTCCTTCCCCCCCATTTATGAAAAAGATACTGGTGAGGGGGCAGGTCAACTAATCAAGAAAAACATCAACTTTCCAGCCATGTAGTGGGTGGTTCCTGCCCATAGTAGAATGTAGCTAGTTGATATTTAAGACAAGTGATTTCAGCTCACTGAAATGTCAGTTTAAAGTTTATGCTCCACTTTATCCTAGAGTTCAAAGACTGATGATTTAGCTTATCTATTTATTTCAGGAGGCATATCTATAACTGGTTTTCAAGCAGTCTATGGACTTTTAGGAGTACCTGAGACCTTTTCAAGGTCAGAACTATTTTAATATTAATAATACTAAGACATTATTTGCCTATTAAAATCCTCCTTCTAAGTACATACTTTTGTGAGACCAGATTTTCTTCATATACTTCAATCAAAACAACATAGCTACTTTAGCATTCAATTTTTTGTACTATGAGAATCCAGCTGTCTTATAAGTCAGACATTAACAATAATTGCAAACATATATAAAAAACAATTCCAGTTACGTCACTAAATTTTTGTTTTGGGAAATATAATTAGACATGCTTTAAATGAGTTTATTATTTTTAGGGAATCAATAGATATTTTAAGTCTTTATCAGCTTTGATTACTTTAATAACAATTAATACATATAATCTAATAAGAAGGTCTTTGGAATCTTCAGTAATTTTTTAAGTTTTGATCTGTGCAGGAACATCTTGGGTTCTAACTTCAGCCTAGATAGAAGTTACAGTTCTACCCTGGTGTGATTAATGTGTTGTACTTGATCACTCTAGGAACCCAGAGTTCGGTATTTCTTAAAATCTTGCTTTAAGGAACTTCTCTTATCACACATTTGTTTTTCTGAGCGTCTCTGCTTGCCACTCTGATCCTTGACATCCTCCTGCTCATGGCTTCAGCTGAATTTGGTAGTTACTCACCTCTCAAGACTATAGAGTGGAGAAATTTTTTCTGACAGAAAAACTTATGTATGTTAAAATTTAATAACTTTAAGCAGCTCATTAAATGTAATCCTTGTTTTATTAGATTTTTTTTCCTTTTAGCCTAAAGTAAGTTTTCTAATACAAGTAATATGACAGGTTATTTCAGACTCCTGCTGGAGCAGTATGAACTTTATTATAGCAGCTGTGCCTTCTGACAGGTTGGCAATAATCTAAATTGCACAGTGTAACTTCTTGTGTATGTAAACCCAGGGAACTGGCATTGCATTTTGTAGAAGAATAATTTTACCCTTTAAAAAATTTATTTCTCGTTGCAGAAGAGGATGAGTCAGCACTAAAGAAGAGCGAACTTGTTAATTGGTATTTGAAAGAAATAGAATCGGAAATAGACTCTGAAGAGGAACTTATAAATAAAAAGAGAATCATAGAGAAAGTCATCCATCGGCTCATACATTATGTATGTAAAGAATTTCATGTGCCCAGAGCTTAATGGGGGAAGATTTTAACTTATTATTTTGTTGGCTTGTGACTTCATTGGTAAATGTTTATCAATTTTGTATTTAACACTAAAGAGTTTCAACAAAGAGTCAGATTCTAATGGATTCCAAAGCAAGTTGGGACTTAGAGAACTTGTTAGGTAAACCAAAGGTCTTAATTTCTTCTGAAGGAAGGAACAGGGGTTTGCTTAAGGATTAAGTTCATGGAAAGAAATAATACTCCAGAATCTCTCATCAGACTTCTGGTGTTTTTTGGTTGGCTTTGTTTAGCTTATTTAGCTATATTCAGATAATAAGGACAAATCTGGTGTTGGGATTAGGGTTTTTTGTTGTTATTTCGTTTCTTGCATCTATTGCTGTTAGAAAGGAAGACAGATTTGTGTTAGGGAAACAGCAAACTGAAAATCAGAATCAAATAATAACAAATTGTGGTGTATTAATTTGCCTTAAACTATGTGTGAGAGAGAAAGAGAGAGAGAGAGTAGTTGCCTCTTCACTAGTGAAAAATGAGTTTATACTCTATAACCAAATAAGTGGTTACATACCTCTGCTAAGGTACTCTTCCAAGTACTAGGGATACAAAATACAAAAAGAGAAAGGCCTTCCCTGCCCTTACGGAGCTTACAGTCTGGTGGGGGAGGTCAAAACAAAAGGAAGCTGAAGTCCTGGGAGGGGAAGGCACCACAGGGCATGGGGACATCACAGAGCCCCAAGCCATAAAGCCAGAGGAGAAGTGGAGATCTCACAGATGTGGAGAAGTCCCCAGCTGAGACTGGTGAGAATGAAGAGAAAGCTATTTCTGTGATCGTTGTGAGATTGCAGTTAATTGGGAGGGGGCAGCTAAGCAGCACAGTGGGCAGTATCAGACCTGAAGTTGGGATGACAATAGCCATGTGACCCCAGTCAAGTCATTTAATTTCTATCTGCATCAATTTCTCCTTTAGTAAAAAATAGAGGTAATAGTGGTGTCTGCCTCCCAGAGTTGTTATGATAGCCAGTTGAGATAATAAGTATAAAGCACTTTGCAAACCTTATACAAGTGTATATAAATGTTAAACTGTTACTACTGTGTTTTAAGCACGTATGCTAACTGAACACTAATCAAAACAACATAGCTACTTCAACATTCAATTTTTTGTACTATGAGAATCCAACTGTCTTGTAAGTCAGACATTAACAATAATTGCAAACATATATAAAAAACAATTCCAGTTACATCACTAAATTGAGCTAGTAACATATGGCCCTTGGCTTATTAAAGGACATTATATTATTATATTCTATCTTGTTATCTGTCTTTACAAAGTGTAGTTGGCTAGGGCTTTTTGCCCCTAGATTTCCCAGTAATTTTAATGTTGATTTTTGGGATTGTTTTTATTCTCTGAATGCTATTGCAATGTTTCCTGATTTCCACTTCTCTTTAGACTTGGCTAAGAAAATTTTTCTTCTTAGTGGAAATTTTAAACTGACTTTGGAAAGTGTGGTACAGGCTTTGCTATCAAAAGAAAATATGGGCATGAAGCCATATGCCATTAAATAATCCAGATGGCATGTTTTTCCCTTTTTTTTTAATTAGCACAGGCTAAAAATGTTTCCAAGTGAAATATAAAAATGATGCTAAAAACTAGATAGACTTGTGAGGAGGAATTTACCTAGTCACTTATTAAAAAGTTATCAAGAGTAATATTGAAATAAATCTGATAAAATTTTGAATGTCAGGAATTTGTGCCATTTTGTGAAATCCCAAAATTAGGATGGTATGGTCCATCTGCTTTGAAATAAATCATGTCTTTAAAAGTCATCACCATATGGTATAGTGTTTTTATGGCTTACTATGCCAGTGCTATTCATTAAGTGCCTACTTACTAAGCTTGTGCCTGGTATGATACAGGCAAGTTCAGCAGACACTGCCTCTGTTTTTAAAGAGATTAATGAATCAGCCATCATTTAGTAAGGTCCTACTATGTTCCACACTGTGTTAAGTGCTGGAAATGGATAATAGGACAAAAATCAGCTCCTGCTCTCTAAAAGCTTGCAGTCTAATGGGAACAAACCATACACACACACACACACACAATAACTGTACAGGATAAACTGAGGGCAATCTTAGAGGGAGCACTAAGGTCAGGGAGAACTGGGAACAGCTTGGAGCCCTTGACACCTGAGCTGAGATGTGAGCAAAGGTGGGGGGTAGAGGTGAGGGAGAGCCTTCCAGGCATTGGGACACCCAGAACTGGGCGCAGGAAGGTGGGCCCAGCTGCTCATGTTTGATGAGAGCCTGGACTGGGGGTGGGCAAGGACGCTTGGGCAGAAGATGGGTCTGACTGCTGAGTGGGGGTGGAGCGGTCAGCACTAAGGAAGGAGGACAGCAGGCTATCCGACTAACAGGAGACCAAGGTCAGAGAAGGGGACTAAGCTAGACATGATGGGCCTTGGGAGCAGAGTGAGAAAGGGAGAGCAGCCCAGGGAGACTGGGGCATCGTGGGACCCCCAGCAGTGCTAAGGGAGCATTGGGAGCAAAGACAAGTGGGAGGGCTCTGCAGGACGTCCAGCTGGAGTAACCAGAGAGTGGGGGCAGTGGATAGAGCACCGGCTCCGGGGTCAGGAGGGCCTGAGGTCACAGGCAGCCTCAGGTACTTAACAGCACTAACCAGTGACCTGGGGCTGGTAGAGGGGAGTTGTAATAGCCTTGGGAGCCCTCCTCCTCTGCCCCCCAGAGATGAGAGATCTTGCCAGCAGATCTGAAAATCCTCTTGGTGATTGAATCCCTGGGAGTTGATGGAGTCACGGGCCCAGGACAGAGCCTTGTGGACCTCTCCACTGAGGGGGTGGTGGATGAAGATCCACAAAGGGTATTTAGTGTGGCGTCAGAACAGCGCAGTTTTGTCATTCACAGCTGGGACAGCTTAGGACAAGGTCAGCCACAGGACAAGGGGCAAGAGGCTCAGGAGAAGAGGTGGAAAGATGGCGGGCTAGCAGTCGTGGGGTAGGAAATGAGGAAGTTGAAGAACTGGGATTTTAGCTGGGACTTGACTGAAGTCAGGAGGCAGAGAGAGAGCTCATTCTGCTTCTGACACAGACTAATAGTAATAATTACATTTCTATAGTACTTATTGTGGGCCTGGCACTACACTAAGCCCGTTACAAATGGCTCGTTTGAGCCATCACAACTCTAGGAGGTAGGTACTATTATCCCTATTTCACGGATGTGGAAACTGAGGCAAACAGGTTAAGTGACTTGTCCAATATCATGTAGGGAGAAAATGTCTGAGGCTAGATATAAACTCAGTTGTTACTGACTCAGGCTGGTGCCCTGTGTACTCACCACTTAGATGCAGCCACTAATGTATAAATTGTTAGGTAGTTTTTGTATTGGATATTTTTGCTTAAATTTTCTTTTCAGAATGGAGGGCTCAATGAGGCAGAAAAAGTGATTGATAAAAAGCATCATTAGAAATTTTAAATTTAAAAAAATCCTAAGTGGGAAGATAACTTCAGACAAACAAGCCAGGCCTGGTGTGAAGAGAGAGAACATCATGGTGTGAAAATGGGGTGCCATCTAAACAAGGATTTTACACATAAAGCATTTTGTGCTATGAGGGAGTCAATACCTTTTTGAAAAGGGATTGAGCAAGAGAGTTGGTAGTGTTGGAATGGAATGTATTGATTTTTTTTTTTTTTTTTTTTGAGGTGAAAAAGAACATGGCAGCTGCTGATAAGGTGGCAGGTGCAAGGCTCTTGAAGGGGGATCACCATCTGCTTAGAAGGTCTTGCACAATACTTCTATTTTCTGAGACTTGTTTGTGTTTTTTTCAGGATCATGTTCTAATTGAACTCACTCAAGCTGGATTGAGAGGTTCTTCGGAAGGAAGTGAGAGTTTTGAGGCAGACCCCTACCTGGTTGTTAACCCCAACTACTTGCTTGAAGATTAAAGGAGATTTTAAGTGACTTTAATTTTTAATGTTTAATGATGGAAAACTGGTAGAAAGTACAATTAAACATGGGTCTAGTGTTTAAATGATTGTATGCTCACAAATGCAGCAGGAAAGAGGGTCATTTTAAAGGCAAGAAAAAAATATATATTTCTGAATGTTTCTGTCTCACTTTCCTTGAATTCACTTAGGCTCACGCCAGCTCTTGTCCAGCTCAGGCTGGATCCCAGCAACTGTGTAGTCTCTAATCACAGGAAGAACTTAAAACTACATCTGTTTTAATTCATGAGGTAGAAGATTGTATCTGTTTCATGAATTCTGTTCCTTTGAAAAAAGCCACCTTTCTTGTTTGACACTGCTTTTAACTTTCAAAGGAAAAATAAAACAATTTGTTCAAAAGCTCATTTGTGTAGAATTTATTCCTACCCAATTTTGATGGTGTGATTGTTGATCATTTTTCTCATATTGGTGGTGGAGGGGGAAGAAATAATGGGAGGGCTTTTAATGGTCATGGTTCTGTTCAATACTATATCATGATATGGCAGTGACCCCAAGTTTTAGAAAACTGTCCATAGGTCCTGAACCCTGCTGGAAGGGTTTCAAGGATGTTCATCAAAGAACCTGTTGGGTTCAAAAAAAAACTCATCACCAGAGTTGGCCACAGATTTTTTTTGTTTTGAAGGCTGGTTTTTTAATCACACTGATTCATTGAAGTCTACTAAAGTATAGCAGGGACCTTATTCTGGGCTTTTACCCACAGCAAGCATTCAATAAATGCTTTTTCATTCATTCAATCTGATCTACATCACAAATCCTTTATGTGCTAGTGGAGAAATCAACACAATTTTATTTGATCTGGAGACACATTCAGTGGAAAGAAGAGTTGGTTTTAACTCTTGCTTTATTTGTCCTCTTGAAAATCAGAGAATATATATATCAAAGTCACTTGTACAAGAATTCTACACTTTGGGGGCAGCTAGATGGTGCAGTGGATAGAGCACCAGCCCTGAAGTCAGGAAGACCCGAGTTCAAATGTGGTCTCAGACACTTAACATTCCCTAGCTGTGTGACCCTGGGCAAGTCACTTAACCCCAATTGCCTCAGCAAAAAAAAAGAATTTTACGCTTTTGACAGTTTACTAAATTAAGCCATTTAATATTTGAGAATTTTTTCCATCTTTTTATTGAATTCCTAAGGCTTGAAGATAATTGTTCGTGATTAGTTTTCAATTGTTCCATTTTAAGAGCATTTGTTGCCATACTTAAAGTCACAAAATGTCCTAAGATTGGAGCAGACTAAAAAGACCTCCTTACAGTGTAAGTGTGTCCATCAGGGAGATGACCTTGGTGGTACCAAATCTGGAAAGATTAGTGTATTAAGAAGTTGTATTAGTGTGTTAAGATAATGGCGAATGTTGGAGGGGAGAGCATTTTGGAGCTGTCCTCAAAAAGTGATCAAACTGTGCATACCCTTTGACCTAGCAGTGCTTCTATTGGGCTTATATCCCAAAGAGATCATAAAGGAAGGAAAGGGATCCACATGTGCAAGAATGTTTGTGGCAGCCCTTTTTGTAGTGGCTGGAAACTGGAAACTGAAGGGATGCCCATCAATTGGAGAGTGGCTGAATAAATTATGGTATATGAATGTTATGGAATATTATTGCTCTGTAAGAAACGACCAGCAGGACGATTTCAGAGAGGCCTGGAGAGACTTGCATGAATTGATGCTGAATGAAATGAGTAGAACAAGGATATCACTATACACGGCAACAAGACTATATGGTGATCAATTCTGATGGACATGGCTCTTCAACAATGAAATGTTTCAAACCAGTTACGATTATTCAGTGAAGAAGAAAGCCATATACAGCCAGGGAGAGGCTTGTGAGATCTGAGGGTGGACCACAGCATAGCATTTTTACACTCTGTTGTTTGCTTTTTTTGTTTTCTTTCTAATTTTTTTCCTTTTTGATCTGACTTTTCTTCTGCAGCTTGATAATTATGGAAATTTATATAGAAGAATTGCACATGTTTAACATATATTGGATAACTTGCCATCCAGGAGGGAAACATAGGGTTATGCAAGGGTGAATGTTGAAAATTATCTATGCGTATGTTTTGAAAATTAAAAACTTAAAATAAAAAAGAATTTGAGCATATGATCTATCTCAGAAGCACATAACCTTAGTGAGCATATGGCTATACTGAGGACTACAGATTCACTCAAACTTAATACTGGTTTGTGAATTGTGACTCATACATGAAGAAAAATAGGATGGTGTGGATAGAAGAAGGAAAAGTACAGATTTGCTGGAGTGTAGAAACATGTATTTATGTAGGAAGTAGTATCAGTATCAGTGCCTGTCTCCAGAAGTTATTTTTGTGTATCTGTGTGTGTTTTAATTCCCTGTCATTAGACAGGGTCTGGCTGCATAGTAGGCACTTAAAGTCTTGTTCAGTTACATTGGATTAAACTAAATCACGCATTTCAGTGCCCACAGCATGTTTAACCTTGGATGAAATCGAAGTGGGAGTTACTACAGAGCTTAACAAACATTTCCAAGTGTAGTGTAGTCAGAGCATTATCTGTATAAGTGAACAAGTCATAGATATATCTGTACAAAATTAGAGTGTATATATGTAAATATAAATGTCAATTTAAAAGTGTGACTCGCTTGGTCCCTTATTATAAGATGTTAGTACTTGTTCAGAACTTGGGGCCAATCAGTCATGACCTGACAGAATGGAAGGGGAAGCATTTCCACCTCTTAGGAGATAAATGAGGGATGCATTTTACTTACAGGTTGTCCTACTGGGTTGAATTATTATAAGGAAGTGATAGGAGGATGGGGCAGGATCAATGACTAGTGAGTGAAAAGAAATGCAAGTTACCAATAAAGCTTTTTCTAAAGTTGATACAATTTTTAATCAGGAGCCTTATTGTGCTAGCCACTTTTAAAAGTAGGATGGATGACTTCATGAAGAAAGTATTCTCTGTGAGTGGGTGTGGGTAGCCATCCAGGGTAGGGAGGGGATTATCTTGAAAGTTTAAACTCCAAAGTAGAAGGTTGAGGGAAGAAGCAGTGGGAGTGGAAAGCACAGAGCTGGAGTCATGGACCGGAGAGAGCTTTTACTTGACCCAGAAGTCAATGGGAAAAACTAGGAGAGCAATTAAGGTCCTGAGCCAAAGGACCTGCCCCCCACTTCTCCAGTTAGGTTCTGGTTGGGTTGTGGGACACAATCAAAAGCCACTCAAAAATGTAGCGGGCTGCAAAATAGTGAGTTTCCCCATATTGGAATTCTTCCTGCAGAAGAATCAACAATTGAGTGGGTGGCAGAAATTGTTATTTTTATAGGTGTAAGTGAATAATGGCCTTTTTAGAATGCTTTAAGTTTTATAAAGCACTTTACAAATAATATCCCATTTTAACCTCACAACAACCCAGGAAAGTAGGTGCTATTACTATATCCATTTTATATTTGAGGAAACAGCCAGAAGTTGTGACTGGCTCACAGCTAGTTAATAGTGTGTAGGATACAGGAAGGGGGAAGGAATACAATGTCATCAGATCTCAGAATAAATGGGAGGAAGGAAGGTGTAAAAACACAGCAAAAATAGGAGAGCACCAGGTTCTAAAGGGCTTTAAAGACAGACAGGATCTTAGATGATGAGGATTTTTGTGTGCATTAATGTCCCTTCCAACTCCAAAGATTTTGTGATTAGTGGTGACTAAAATCTGGAAGTGTCTGCAGGGAATCAGGATTTGTTGCTTAAAGTGCTATTTCTGACAAAAGATGAAGCTGTGAATCACAGCAATCATATTTTTTAAACTGGGTTTTATTATTCGGTTGGGGGAAGTGAATAGCAGAAATGAATGGCTCTCTAGTGTGATGGTCTATGAACCTAAGTCTAACCTCTACCCCAACTTTATTAGGAGCTGTCCATTAAAACCTAGGCTTTATTGTAGTGGTTGGGAACCAAAAGATGGCAGGTGGCTTTATCATTGTGATCACACGGACTTCATGGGTTTCCTAAGCCATGAAAATGGAAAGAACATCTCAGATAATTGCCCCCCTTCCTTGCTAGCAGTGTGGCTGAGATGTCCAAATGGGAGAACTCAGGATGAGGAAGGAGTTCGAAAGGAAGATGACTCCAGCTTTCAGAAATAACAGAGTTGTAAGCTCCTTGGAGGCGTATGCATTTTTCTATAATTCTGTCCCTTAATGGGAGTACAAGTGCTAGAACTGGTAGGAGTTTGTTGCCTTGCTGCCCAAGTCTCCAGTGCTGCCATGTCTGCTTTCTTTAGACTCCTCTCCACTTCATGGCTAACTTCCCTCCTTACTCATAAGATCTAGCATTTGCTGTTCTGATCTCCCTCCTTGGGACAGTGTAGATGGGAAAGCACACATGGTTAAGCAAATGAGCTTTCTAAAAATAGCTACCCCTTTTCAGAGAAGTTGACAAAATCTTGGTCAATATGGCAAAGGCGTGGCCAGCCTCCATTGATAACTGTAAAATGAGACTATCATTAAAATTAACATCAATCTCTGATTTTTTTGTGCAGCATGATATTTATGGAAACATGCATAGAAGAATTGCACATGTTTAACATGTATTGGATTACTTGCCGTCTAAGACAAGATGTGGGAGAAGGGAGGGGAAAAATTTGGAACACAAGATTTTGTAGGGGTGAATGTTGAAAATTATCCATGTATATATTTTGAAAATAAAAAGCTTTAATCAAAAAAATAAGATCAATTTAACATTCATTCAACAAATGCTAAGAACTAGGACACACTAGGGACAAAGGGAAATAAAACTATAAACAAGATATCAGTCTGCTCTTGAAGAGGTTATATCCTCGAGAGGGAGAGATACAGAGGAGATTATAACGTAAAACATTGTGATGAGTGCGTAGGAGAAAAGTGAACAAAGTGCAAAGAAGAAAGAGACCACTTCTAAATAGGGAAATATGGGAAGGCCTCGTGAACTAAGCCTTAAGGAGGGCAGAAGGTGAGCAGGTAGAAATCAAAACAAGTTTTGTTTTACTCAATTGTGTCAGTCACGTATGACTCTTCAATGTCCCATGTGGGGTTGTCTTGGCAAGGGTATGAGAGTGATTTTTGCCGTTTCCTTCTCCAGCTTATTTTACAGATGAGGAAACTGCGGCAAATGTGCTGTATGTTTACATTATTATAATCATTGTGTATATTGCTTTTGTTTTTACTCTGCTTTACTCTGCATCCATTCATGTAAATCTCTTCTTGCCTCTCTATGTTAATCATATTTGTAATTTCTAATAGTAAAGTAATAATCCATACATTTATGTGCCATAATTTGCTTATCCATTTCCCAGTCAGTGGACATCCACTTTATTTCCAATTCTTTGCTATTATAAAAAGAGCTGCCATAAATATTTTGGTGTATATGAGGACTTTCTTCTTACCAATGACCTTAGGCTATCTGCCAAATAATGGAATTTTTATGTTAAAGGATATGAACATTTCATTCATTCATTTTTTATTTTTAAATTTTTGTATGTTTTTTTTCAAATTGCATGTAAAAAACAAATTTTGACTTGTTTTCTTTAATTTTGAGTTTTAAGACAAATACTTTGTCATAAATTGTAGCTGTACAGACATGCAAAATATATTTCCATATTAGTCATGTTGTGAAAGAAAATACTGGATTAAAGGATATGCACAGTTTTATAGCTTCCTGTGCATAGTTCCAAATTGCTCTCCATAATGGTGGGATCAGTTCACAACTCCACCAAAAGTGCATTAAGATCTCAATTTTTCCACATCCCCTTCAACATTTGTCATTTTTCTTTTCTGTCACATTAGCCAATCTGATAGGTGTGAGGTAGTACTTCAGACTTGTTTTAATTTCATTTCTCTAATCAGTAGTGATTTAGAGCATTTTTTCATATGTCTAGAGATAGCTTTGATTTCTTACTCTGAGAACTGCCTATACGCATCCTTCAACCATTTATCAATTGAAGAACGACTTATATTTTTATAAATTTGACTCATATAAATTTCTATCAAAAATTGCTTTTCAAAAAAATTGTTTCTCAGCTTTTCTGCTTGCCTTCTAATTTTGGTCACATTGGTTTTATTTGTGCAAACTTTTTAAATTGATATAATCAAAATGATTTATTTTGTATTTCACGTTTTCTATTTCCTGTTTAGATAAATTTTTCCCTTCTCAATAGATCTGATGGGTAAAGTTTTCCTTGCTTTCTAATTTGTTTATGGTGTCACCCTTTATGTCTAAACCATGTGCCCATTTTGATCTCATCTTGATATGTGGTATGAGATATTGGTCTATATCTAGTCTCTGTCATTCTGTTGCCAGTTTTCTCAATAATTTTTGTCAAATAATGAGTTCTTGTCCCAGAAACCAGGGTCTCTGGGTTTATCAGACACATACTGTGATTACTTACTACTTAAGAGCCTTGCATACCTAATCTATTTCAGTGATCCAGCACTATTTCTTAGCCAAAACCAAATAGTTTTGATGACTCTATAATATAGTTTGAGATCTGGTCTGGCTACGCTACCTTCCTTTGCATTTTTTTCATTAATTTTCTTGATATTCTGGGTTTTTTTAAGCTTTTTATTTTCAAAATATATGCATAGATAGTTTTCAACATTCACCCTTTTAAAACCTTGTGTTCCAAATGTTTTTCTCCCTCCCTTTCCTCATCCTCTCCCTTAGATGGCAAGTAGTCCAGTATATGTTAAACATGTGCAATTCTTCTATACATATTTCCACAATTATCATGCTGCACGAGAAAAATTAGATAAAAATTTCTTGATCTTTTGTTCTTTCAGATAAATTTGTTATTTTTTCTAACTCCATAAAATAATTTTTGGTTATTTGATTGGTATGACACCAAATAAGCAAATTAATTAGAAATGTCATTTTTTTTTTCTTTTTGCTGAGAAGTCACTTGCCCAGGGTCACACAGCTAGGGAATGTTAAGTGTCTGAAACCAGATTTGAACTCAGGTCCTCCTGACTTCAGGGCTATCCACTGCTCTACCTAGCTGCCCCAGAATTGTCATTTTTATTATATTCCTTAACCTACCCATGAGCAATTTATATTTTTACAATTGTTTAGATCTTGTAATTTGTGTCCATATAGTTTCTATATAGTTTTATATAGTCTACAGTTATTGTAAATTGGATGTCTCTATTTCTCTTGCTGCTGGACTCTGTTGCTAATTTATACTAATGATGATGATTTATTTATTTATACATGTATGATATCATCGTTTATGTCTAAATCATGTACCCATTTTGACTTTATCTTTGTGTCTGGTGTGAGATGTCAGTTTTTTCTTAGTTTCTGCCAGGCTCCTTCCCAGTTTTCCCAGCATTTTTGTCAAATAGTGAATTCTTGTCCCCAAAGTTTGGATCTTTGCATTTATCAAACACTAGATTATTGTAGTCATTCACAACTGTGTATGTGTATCTAATCTATTACACTGGTCTGATATAGACATTTTTAGTTGCTTTATTTGTATAATTTTGTATAATTCCAAAATGATTACACTGATTCACAGCTCCACCAACAATGCACTTTCTTTCATAACCTTTTCTTACATTGATTATTCATAGCTTTTGTCATGTTTGCCATTTTACAAAATATATATATTTGTACAGAAGCTTTTCAGTTTCATGTAATCAAAGTTATCTGTTATATCTCTTGGAATTGCTATTAAACCTTGTTTGGCTGTGAAAGAAATATCTACTTCTCTTCTCATTTATCCTCCATTCTCAAAGAGGATCTATAATAACATCACAAGGGTGATTTCTTGACTTGTAAATTCATTGGATTTAAATGAGCCAGAAGTTCCCAAAGCCATTATTCTGCCCTCCAGAATCATCAAAATTCAGGGACAAGACAAAAGTCAAGGTGGCTGTCAATGTCTCAGGATGTAGTGAGCAACTTGGAACTTTCTCAATTGAGGTCTTTTCCAGGTCTAAGTTTGTCTGAAGCAACGTCCATTCAATGATTAAGGACTAGAGAAGAATTGAGACAGTCTGGCAGGAGAAGGACCCTTAAAACTTCTGATCAGAACAGAAAACAATTGCTATTTACACTTATTCTAAGCCATCAAAACAAAGCTTTTGTGCCATAATTTGTGCCATAATAATTGTTTTCTGTTCTACTTCTCTTTTAAGTTTTTAGAGTATGGTCTTTAATATTAAGATCACATATCCATTTAGAATATTTTGTGGAATATGGTGGCTTAAGGTATTGATCTAAATCTAATTTCTAACAGAATATTTTCCAGTTTCCCTTGAAATTTTTATCTAATCAGATCTTCTCTAGGTAATTAATGTTTTCCTGTTTATCAAATGCTAGGTAACCAAGTTTCATTATTTCTTAACCTTCTTTATCTAATCTGTTCCATGGATCTACCTCTGTGCTTTTTACCGGTACAAAATGGTTTTGATGACTGTTGCTTTTTAATAGAGTTTGAATTCTCCAATATTTCCCCACTTCCTTATCACTGAATGGGTATTGCCTCAGAGAAACAGACCCAGGAAGGGCTCAAGGTCTCCCACTGCCTATGGGGCCCTCTCTATACCTCTAGATTCAGAAGGCTCCTGAGGAGAGTGTGAGGCAGGGGACTTTGCACAGCTCATCCTCACTGAAATGCAATTCACTTGCAACTCATGGTATTATCTTCCTGAAACCATGATCCTATGAAAACAAAGAACAATCATCACTTTTCATTACTTTCCTTGATATTTTACAACTTTTCTTTTTTCCAAATAAAGTATTATTTCATCAAGTTCTATAACTATTCTTTTGATATAGCATTAAATCTATATACCTTGATTTTGGAGGGGTTATTTTGTAGCCTGCAATTTTGCTTAAATTATTATTATTAGGGGCAGCTAGGTGGTGCAGTGGTTAGAGCACCAGCCCTGGAGTCAGGAAGACCTGAGTTCAAATCTGGTCTCAGACACTTAACATTCCCTAGCTGTGTGACCCTGGGCAAGTCACTTAATCCCAAATGCCTCAGCAAAAAGCAATATATATATATATATATATATATATATATACATACATATATATATATATAATTATAAAAATATAAATTGATTCAGTATCTTTGCTGATTTCCTGAGATTTTCTAAGTAACCATCATGTCATCAGCAAATAGGGATAGTTTTATCTCCTCTTTACCTACCTATATGCCTTTAGTTTCTTCCTCTTGTCTTATAACTATTTCTTGTATTTATAAAACTATATCAGATAATAGTGGGAAGATTGGGTATCCTTGCTTTACTGCTGTATTTATTGGAAATATATCTCATGTTTCCCAATACTTCTTCTATCTTTTCATTGCATAAGATGCTTGTCTGTGGTTTTAGAGATACTTCATCTGACATAAAAAAGTCCCCATGCCTATATTTTGTAACATAAACTAATGCTGTACTTTGTCAAAGATTTTTCTGTATTGAGATAATATAGTTTCAATTTTTTGTATTTTAATATAACTAATTATGTTGATCATTTATATAAGTTTAATCATCCTTGCTTCCCTGTTATAAATACAACTTGGTCATGATGAATAATTTCTGTAGCCTGATTGATAGAATTTTACTTAAAAATTTTGAATCAATATTCATTTATGATATTGGTCTATAGTTCTCCTTCTGTGCTTTGTCCTTCTCTGATTTAGGTAATTGGACTATTTCAAAAAGGAGTTTGGTAGAATACTTTCTTTCTCAACTTTTGAGAATTATTTGTGTATTATTGATATTAATTGTTTTTAATTTGATGAAATTCTCCAGTGAATATATTACTACCAGTTCCCCCACCCCTTTTACTAATTCCTTTACAGATAGTTTTATTTCCTTGTCTGAGACTGGGTTAAAAGCTGTAGCTGGTCTTCAGTTATTAGGATATATTATATTTTTGAAGGCATTTCTATAATTCTTTTATGATCTCAGTTTTGTTAGTATGCCACAGTGCATAATAGGTTCTGATAATAACTAGTATTTTTTTCTGGTTTTGATATATTTTTTACCTTGTTGGTTTATGGTTTTGCTATTTTGACTTTCTGCCCTCTTTTTTAAAATCAATTTGAGTAGAGATTTATAAATTTTAATACTCTTTTTAAAGAACCAGTTTTTAGTTTATCATTTCTATAGGTTTTTTTGTTTTTAGTTAATCTATTTTTCTAATTCTGAAAATTTCATCTTTTATGCTTATTTTAGGTTTATGTGATGAATTTCTAGTTTCAAAAATGTATATTCATGATAGTAATGATTTAGCATTTATATAGCACTTTAAGATTTGCAAAGCAGTATACAAATATAAACTCATCTGATCCTCATAATTACCTTGAGAGGTAGATACTATTGCTATTCATTCTACAGGAGAGAAAACTGAGACTAATAGAGGTTGTGACTTTCCCAGAGTCACACAGATGGATTTTAATTTGAAGCTAGATTTGAATTTGTCTTTCTGATTTAAAATTCTGCATTCATCGTACCACCTAGCTGCCTTCATAAAGCTTCATTCAGTTTGTTAATGTGCTCTTTTTATATTTTAAGGTATATTTTTAGAAACATAATTTTTTTTGTCCTGAGCACCTCTTTAGTCTCATCCCAGAAATTTGGATATGTTGTTTCACTATTAACTTTCTCTTTTACATAATTATTCATTCTTTCTTCAGTGATTTCTTCTTTTGCCCCTTTAGTCTTTAGGATTTCATTATTATATTTCCATTTGGGTCTAAGTTTTTGAACTGATAATTCTTTTTGGTGCATAATACTTATAAAGGATATGTTTATCATTTCTGTCCTTTTATATTTATTTCACAAATGTGAATAATAAACATACATCTCCCCAGGAAAATAAATGAATGAAAAATTAAGTTGGAGTTAGCCTATGGATGGGGTTATGGAGTGGTCTAGCTTTTATTTTAGATAGTGAAGAAGGACAAGAAGGGCTCTCTTATTATTCTTCCTCTTCCTCATGGGTAAAAACAACTTACAGAAGTATTAAAAGCAAAGGGAAAATTGGGCATGTTTTATTCTGTCCTAAATTATTCTTCCCTCCAATTCAGTCCATCATTCATCTGAAGCCACTTGACTTCTTTTTAGAAGAGTAAGGTCTGCAAACAGGCAGTAACTTATTTTTAGTTGATAAGGTATATCCAATATTTTCTGAGTGCCCATGAGGTATAAAGCATCCTATTAGACACTGAGGAGCAACAAAGACTCTCCACTGAAACAACTTTATGATTTAGCCAAACAGAACATATAAACATGAACGGTTACCCATGGAAGGTAATATGTAATAAGGGTTGTCAAGGTATTTAGTAAGCACTTTATTGTGTCCCAGGTTCTATGCTAAGGTTTGGGGATTAGAAGTAAAAAGCATGGTCCTTTTTGTCAAGGAGTTCAACCTTTTTAAAGGAGCTGTTGTGCCACAGTTCCATGTCTCAGTTTCCCTCAATTGCTGTGTTTCAGTTTCCCTTAATTGTTCTGCCTGATAGCAAACACACACACACACACTTCCTGACCATCAGGAATTGGGCTAGCATTTCAGAGTCATAAAACCTCCAGATGGTCCATCTCCACATACCCCTTATCTTTATGGCCTCAGATTTACTGTCTTCTAGCTCCTTTCCAAACTTAGTGCTTTTCCTCCATACCCCCAACCTGTCAGAACTGAATTAATAGTCCTTTCCTGGAACTCCAGTTCCCCCAGTGCCCTCCTTCTGCCCCTGGAGCTCTTTATTCCCCTGAGTGCTGGGAGCCTTATAAGAATCCTGGGACCAAACTCATTATTTACTGGATACTTGAGATCCAGTCGGCTGGCATGTCTGTCAGCCTAAACTCTCAATGGACTGTGTGCTTTGAGACGAGTCCCAGCAGTCCCGATCCATAGCTATGGATTCTGATCTCTCAACATCAATAAAATATTAACTAATCTCCAAACTGCCTTAGTTTCTTCCTGAGCATTACAGAGTGAGCTCAGTGTGGACTGTGGTAGTCAAGAAAGCCTTCCTGGAGAAGTCAGAATTTAAACTTTTGTATAATCATTCCCTTAGTTCTCTTAAGAATGAAATTAGAAGACTGCATTTTCCATTGCTCCTGGTGACCACAATGAGAAAGACCCAGTATTTGAGGGTTTTTTTTTTCATTTTTTTTCTATTTATTTTTAAAAAAAATTTAACCCAGTGGTTTTTAAAATTTTTTTTGACCCAGTAGTTTTTTTTCATTTATTTTTTATTTTTTTTAATATTTTGACCTAGTAGTTTTCATTTAGCAGATATTCAGAAGTTTGGTAAAAGCTGTTGAAGAGGCATTTATGTGGTTTTGGTCCTCTAACTTCAAGTCTTTTCCAATCTATTCTTGCCTCTGTGTTTATAACTTCCTCAGGGGCCCTCCTTAAAAATCTTTTATCCACCCTTCCACCCACCCCGAAGATTATTGTTCTGTATCTCTCCTTTTTCACAAATTCTTAGAAAAAGATTCTGCTTCACCTTTTCCCTCATTTCTCAGTCCTTGCAATCATTGCTCTTCCAACCCTCCCACTCTGGGCTCTCGGGATTACCAGTTATCTCTTAATTGCTCTAGATGATAGTCTTTTCTCAATCTTTCCCCTCCTGAACTCTCTGCAGCTTTTGCTGTTGTTAACCACCTCCTCCCTGCAGACACTCATTCCTTCTCTGACTTCTCTTTCCCTCTGGTTTTCCTCCTACCAGTCTACCACTCTATCATTAGCATTCATCCCCCACACCAACAGCAGATCTCTCCTAGACCTCTGCCTGTGGCTTTCTGCTTTCTATATTCCCTTCCTCTGAATCTAATATTCTTTATGCATATGACTTCCAAATATCCAGTTCTAATCTCTCCTCAAATGGGACAATATTTGTAATAAGAGTTTACTTATCACAAGCATATTCCTATGTAAATGTTTATTCTCTATTCTTCCTTTTTCTTCTTCCTCCTCTTAATTCCATATTAATAAATGCCTGTTAGGCATTTCAAACAAAACGTGCCCAAAGTGGAACTCACCGTCTTCCTTCAGTCAATCTCTCTTCCATACATATTTACCTATTTTATTTATTCCTTTTTCTTTAATCCACAGGATTTCCAGTTTAGTCAGGTCTTCAGCTTGCCTGGACTATAGCAATAACCCCTTGTTCCCTCTTCCATCTCCAAAGTATCCTCTAATGTAATTTTTCTGGAGTAAGCATATCCACATTTCTGCTTAAGGATAGAGCCTTGTCACTTCTAGTGCTCAGCTTGACATTTAAAGCCTTCCATCATCTGATTCCAGCCTACCCTTTCCAGCTTCAGTTCCCTCACTCCCCACTTTCTCCATTGCAAATGAACTGTCTCATATAGTCCTTTCTTAATCCCAGACTTCCATTCCCTGTCTCCCTGTAGGTTTTAGATACTTAGCTACTTCTTCCTCATCACTAACAGGACTCAACTCAAGTACCACCTCCTTTAGGAGACCTTTCCTCATCTCTCAATTGTTGGTGGTCTTTCCTCTTCAAATTATAAAGCATTGGGATAGCAAGATGGCACAGTGGGTAATCAGGAGGATTTCAAATCTAGCTTTATTGAACTTAACCCCAATTGCCTTGCAAAAACAAAATAAAATAAAATATTGCATTTGTCTATATTTTATATCTCCTTTAGTGATATGTAAACTCCTTGGGGGTGAGGGTTGATTTTTGGTTTCTTTCTGTTCCTAGTGCCTAGCAGTTATTGATTAACTATCCATTAATAATCATATAATGTTAGAGCTCAAAAGTACTTAAGAAATCTAGTCCAATAGCTTCATAGTACAAACTGAGTAAATATGGTAACTTTTAAAGTTAAAACACTGGCATAAAAAGTATAGAATTTATGGGGGTTGAGGCAAAGGGTGGGAAGGAACAAGGGTGCAATTTGGAATATTTCCAATACTTTTTTGTTACTCATTATAGATCTAAAGTTAATTGCTGGTTAAGAGAAGAATTCATGACCAAACAAGGAACAAGAGTGCAATGGGAATCTGATGTAGGCTTTGCACTGGGAAGGTATCTTTCCCTGTGAAGAACTTGGAAATCCTTCTTCTAGGAGGATCATGGTAAACCATAAAGAAATGACTTGGAGAATAAATATTCTGTAACTTATTCCAATCCACTTGTTTATCTTTTTCTTGGAAGAGGACCAATGGCATCAGGAGAGTGATATCTTGACTTGCAAGTAAATTGAATTTAAGTGAAGTAGAGCTGAGCAAAATTTAGTCTTACTCTCTACTTCAGAGTTAATGGAATTCAGTGGCAAAACACAGGTCAAGATAACTGGTGATGGATCTGGATACAATGGGAAACCTTGACCCTTTTAAGCTAAGGTCTTTCCTAGGAATTGGTTTGTCTGATTCATTCAGTAATTAAAGACTAGGTAAGAATTGGGCAAAAAAAACAGCCTAATTTGCCTTCACAAATGAATCAGCCAGGGAGAGCAGGACCCTGATTCTAGCCAAAACAGAAGCAATTGCTATTTACTCTCCCTCTGAGCCAGCGAAACCCAACCAATCCCAACCCACTAATGACTTGCTGAAGAATATTTTGGCTGAGATGGGTATCCAGAAAGTCCTGTTAACTTCAGCTCTTTCCTTTTTGTCCTTGACCTATTTTAGTTTCATTTAGTGACTCCTTAAACTCACATCTGGTGAAAAGTCATGGTGATCTGGAGGTTATTGAGAGATCTGAAGGAATAAGCCACAGGAACCTGAGAACCATAGTTTACCAGGCTTTACAAAGATGGCTCAGCACCCACACTGTAACATAGGGCTAAGGAGTAACCTTCGGTAGTGACCTTAGGGACTACAGCCAAGTGAAAGCTGAAGCTGAGAGATTAATTTGGTGGAACCAATGATATGTAGAAGTAGAAATTGAGCTCAGTTGTAAGCCTAAACTTCTAGAGATTGAAGTGGTATAGGAGAGAAAATGGCCCAAAGTGTGTATTGGGAAAACTTATGTTGGTTTGGCTATGTCTTTAAAAAACAAATATTTACTAATCTAGGAAAAGAGTTTAAGTGGGACATTAGTCACAAAACCCTAACAACAGAGAGGAATACAACCTAATCAATCTGATGGTGATAGAATTCCCTGAAACTCTGAGAGGAATGTAGCAAGCCTGGCTCTGGGAAAGAACCCAATAGTGAACACTGCAAGAGGATTATAGAAAAGAAAATGGACTATGATTACATAAAATTAAAAAAAGTTTTTGCAAAAAACAATGCATTTAAAGGAAATTAAAATGTAGAAAAACAGAAGGGGAACAATTAATTGAGGGAAAAACTTAGAAGCAAGGTTCTGTGATAAAGATCTCATTTCTAAGATATATAAGGAATGGATTCAGATGTATAAGAGCCATTCTCCAAATGTTAAAGAGTCAAAGGTTATGAACAGGCAGTTTTCAAAAAAAGAAACCCAAGCTATCAGCAGGCATAAGAAAAAAATGTTTTAATCACTAGTAATTAATGAAACCAAGTGAATTAATTTTGAAGTTCCATTTCACTCACAGTTGTCAGATTGACAAAGGTGAGAGGGGAAAAAGGAAAATAATAAATGTTGGAGGGACTGTGGGAAAACAGGTGCAGTTTACGGTTTACAACTCTACTTTGTTCATCAAGCTGTGAATTTCTCCAAACATACTGGAAAAATATTTGGAACCATTCCCCCAAAGTTATTAAATTGCACACTCTTTGGCTATTTGATCTCTATCCCAAAGAGTTGAAAGAAAGAGAAAAAGGATCCAAATTTTCTTTTTTTTATTTTTAATTTTTTTTTAATTAAAGCTTTTTATTTGTATAACATATGTATGGGTAGTTCCCCAGCATTGATCTTTACAAAGCTTTCCATTACAACTTTTACCCTCAGTCCCCTGCCCTCCCCTAGATGGCAGGAAGTCCACTACATGTTAATAATGTTGAAATGCTTGAGAAGTTATGCAAGAAAAATCCTATCTACAAGAAAAAAAAAGAATCAGAGAAAGGCAACACAATGCAAGCAAATGTCAATAGAGATCATGAAAATGTTACGTTGTGGTCCATATTTCACATCCCTCTCTCTGGGTGTATATGGTTTTCTTCAGTGAACAATTGGAACTGGTTTGAGACAATTCTTTGTTGCAGAGAGCCATGTCCGTCAGAATTGATCATCATGTAATACTGTTGTTGCTGTGTATGATGATCTGGTTCTGCTCGTTTTGCTCAGCATCAGTTCATGCAAGTCCCTCCAGGCCTCTCGGAAATCGTCCTGCTGGTCGTTTCTTACAGAGCAATAATATTCCATAACATTCATATACTATAATTTATTCAGCCACTCTCCAATTGATGGGCATCCATTCAATTTCCAGTTTCTAGCCACTACAAAAAGGGCTGCCACAAACATTCTTGCACATGTGGGTCCCTTTCCCTTCTCTAAGATCTCTTTGGGATATAGGCCCAGTAGAAACACTGCTGAGTCAAAGGGTATGCACAGTTTGATAACTTTTTGAGCATAGCTCCAAATTGATCTCCAGAATGGTTGGATCTGTTCACAGTTCCACCAACAATGTATTAGTGTCCCAGTTTTCCCACATCCCCTCCAACATTCATTGTTATCTTTTCCTGTCATTTTAGCCAATCTGACAGGTGTGTAGTGGTACCTCAGAGTTGTCTTAATTTGCATTTCTCTGATCACTAGTGATTTGGAGCAACTTTTCATATGACCAGAGATGGTTTTAATTTCATCATCTGAAAATTGTCTATTCATATCCCTTGACCACTTATCTATTGAAGAGTGGCTTGAATTCTTATATATATGAGACAATTCTCTATATATTTTAGAAATGAGGCCTTTATCAGAACCATTAAATGTAAAGATGGTTTCCCAGTTTGATGCTTCCCTCCTAATCTTGTCTGCATTTGTTTTGTTTGTATAGAAACTTTTTAACTTAATATAATCAAAATTATCCATCTGGTGTTCAATTAGGAGTTCCAGGTCTTCTTTGGACATAAATTTATTTCATCTCCACAGGTCTGAGAGATAAACTATATTACGTTCCTCTAACTTGCTTACAAAGTCCCTCTTTATATCTAGATCATGAACCCATTTAGATTTTATCTTGGTATGTGGTGTTAGGTATGGGTCAAGCCCTAATTTCTTCCACACTAGTTTCCAATTTTCCCAGCAGTTTTTGCTGAATAGAGAGTATTTATCCCCAAAGCTGGGGTCTTTGGGTTTATCGAACACTAGATTGTCAAGGTTAATGCCTAGGTTGTCCTGATAACCTATCCTGTGCCACTGATCGACTGCTCTATTTCTTAGCCAGTACCAAATGGTTTTGATGACCGCTGCTTTATAATATAGTTTTAGATCTGGTACAGCAAGGCCACCTTCATCTGCCTTTTTTTTCATTAAAAGGATCCCAATTTTCAAGGATGTTTGTAGTAGCTCTTTTTGTACTGACAAAAAATCCAGGAAACAAAGGAGATGTCAACAATTAAGGAATGGTTGAACAGATTATAATATATGAATGTAATGAAATAATAGCAGTATAAAAAATGACAAAAGGGACACATTCAGAGAAACCTAGGAAGTCTTGTATGAAGGGATACATAGTGAATTGAGCAGAATCAGACAAACATTGCATGTATTCACTACATTATAAAGAAAAATAACTGAGAGACTTAAGAACTCTAGTCAATGCAGTGATTGATGATGAAATATGGTACCCTCATCCTGACAAAAGGGTTATGGGCCATACACTTCACCCATGACCAATGTGAGAACTTGCTTTGTTTGATTATGTATATTTGTTACAAGGGTTTTTATTTTTATTTTTTAAGTTGTGGGGGATGGAAAGGAGAGAAAATAAAAGTTAGCTAAACAAAATGTTTCTTAGTTTAGAAACAAAATATATTCAGTGTAACTTGTTAATATGATTATCATGTTTAGTACATTTTAGAGACATTGGAAAATGGATTGGGGGAATGGTATTTTGCTTTTCTTTCCAATTTGGGGAAAACCCCCAAAATAAATCCTTTGTGGGAAGAGAACATGATACTTCCCCCTATTTTTAGTAGGCCTTCATTATACAGAGGATTAATAGAAAATTTAGGAAGCCCCCCAAAGAAATGAAAAGCAAGGAAACATCCGTATTTGCAAGCTAATGTAGCAACACTTTTTGTGCAAGTATAAAAACCCAAACCTCAAAACCAGAGCCCATTGCCTGGAGATGGTTCAGTCATTGTGGTGTATGCATAGAATGGGATATTGTCCTCTTTATTGCAGGTCCTGGCTCATGGCACAGTGCTCCACTGCCAGCTGTAGCCTTTCTCAGAGGGTCTGTGACTGAGGTGCTTATTCCTCCCGTCCCCTGAGATGCCCCTGCCTGCAGAAACACTCAGCCACGTGCCAGCTTCTGCAGTAGAGAGTCCTGCCCATTTATTAGCCCCTATCTCCTGTGCTGGGATTCTTGCTCCCACTCATTTTAATTTATTGAACTGATATTTTGCACTTACATTTGTATATGTATGTGTAATATGCATATACCTGTATGCACATGAGTATGTCTGCATCTATGCATGTCTGTGCATGAACACACTGTATGGCCAGGTACCTTACACAGGTACAGGTGCATGTTGGTGTGATGCATTTATGCATTACACCGTGTTTACATGTAGCCATATTGTGCACACATGCATCAGTGTGGTGTGCATCTGTATAGGTGGGTACACTCAGAAGTCTATACCTGCACACTTGCACATGTACAGCATGTGGGTGTGTTTGTATCCATATGTGTTACATTGTACATGCTTGTGCACATGATAGCTTGTGTATGGACTGTATGTTATTAAACTAATTAACATGTTGATTAGATTAAACTTAATTGATTATATGCTATTAGATGGGTTAATTATTGTGCTGATTAAATCAAACTTAATTAGAATATTAATTAATGAATTAAACTAATTAATATGTGATCTCTTTGAAGGCATATAAGAGGTGTTCAGGAGGACAACCAGTTGGTGTAGTTAATAGAATGGTGGTTTACAGACTCAGGAGACCTGAGTTCAAATCCTGACTCACACCTTTTACCAGCTGCACAACTATGGACAAGTCGCTTCCTTCTCAGCCTTAGTTTCCTAATACATAAAATGGAGATGATAATAGCACTTACTACATGGTGTTGTGAGGATCAAATGAAAAAATAACCATAAGATATCATTATAAGTAATTCAGGAAAATTAGGATGAAATAAAACAGAGCAAAGCAAGCAGGACCAGGAGGATGTTACCAGAATTAAGCATAATAATATAAATTACCCAGAGGTAACAATGTATAATAGATGTAATGACTAATCCTGAATCCTGTGGTGATGTGACCACCGATGCTGGTGGTGGGGAATGCTTTATTATATTGTTCAGAAAACTTTAAAAAAAATTTTATACTGTTTATACGCCTAAAAGGCTATAAAACTGTGCAGATCTTTGGCCCAGCAGTGCCATGACTGGGTCTGTATCCCAAGGAAATCCTAAAGGAAGGAAAAGGACCCACATGTGCAAAAATGTTTGTAGCTGCTGTTTTTGTGCCAGCAAAGAACTGGGAAATGAGCAGATGCCCATCAGCTGGGGAATGGCTGAACAAGGGGTGGTATGTGAAAGTAGTGGAATATTATTGTTCTATACAAAATTATGAACAAGCTGATCACAGAAAGGCCTGGAAAGATTTACATGAACTGATAGCAATCAAAACAAGCAGAACCTGGAATACCTTGTACATAATAACCACACGATTGTGCAAGGATCAACTATGAAAGTCTTGATTCTTTCAGTGATTCGGTAATCCAAGGCAACCTAAAGGAACTTTGGATAGAAAACTCCATCTGCATCCAGAAAGAGAACTGTGGAGTTTGAATTTAAATCAACACATGCGATATTCACTTCTTTTTTTAAAATCTCCTGTGGCTTTCTCTCTTTTGGTTTGATTTTTCTCTCTCAACATGGTTTATAAAGAAATGTGTATTTAGGATGTTGGAGGGGATGTGGGAAAACTAGGACGCTGATACATTGTTGGTGGAGCTCTGAACGGATACAGCCATTCTGGAGAGCAATTTGGAGCTATGCTCAAAAAGTTATCAAACTGTGCATACTCTTTGACCCAGCAGTGTTTCTATTGGGCCTATATCCCAAAGAGATCTTAGAGGAGGGAAAGGGACCCACATGTGCAAAAATGTTTGTGGCAGCCCTTTTTGTAGTGGCTAGAAACTGGAAACTGAGTGGATGCCCATCAATTGGAGAGTGGCTGAATAAATTATGGTATGTGAATGTTATGGAATATTATTGCTCTGTAAGAAACGACCAGCAGGACGATTTCAGAGAAGCCTGGAGAGACTTGCATGGACTGATATTGAGTGAAAAGAGCAGAACCAGGATACATGGAAACAACAATACTATATGACGATCAATTCTGACGGACATGGCTCTCTTCAACAATGAAATGCTTCAAACCAGTCCCAATTGTTCACTGAGCAAAGCCATATACACCCAGAGACAGGGATGTGAAATGTGGACCACAACATAACATTTTCATGCTCTCGATTGATGTTTGCTTGCATTGTTTCCTTTCTCTGATTTTTCTTTCTTGTAGATACGATTTTTCTTGCACAACAATAAGTGTGGAAATATGTATACATATATTCGATTTGTCAAGTATTTTAACATAATTAACATGTAGTAGATATTCTGCCATCTAGGGGAGGAGTAGGGGCTAGGGGGAGAAAATTTGTAACAGAAAGCTTTGTAAGGGTCAATGTTGAAGAATTACCCATATATATGTTTTGCAAATAAAAAAAGAAATTAAAAAAATGTTTATTTAGATACAGCAAATCATAGACAATAATTTCATCCAAGAAAATGACAATAATCACTTAACCCCAATTGCCTCAGCAAAAAGCAAAAAAAAAAAAAATGACAATAATGAGAAAGCATACCAAAATTTGTGGGATGCAGCCAAAGTGATTATAAGGGGAAATTTTATATCTCAAGATGTTTACTTGCATAAAATAGAGAAAGAGAAGATCAATGAATTGGGCTTGCAACTAAAAAAACTAGAAAAAGAACAAATTAAAACCACCCAGTCAAATACCAAATTTGAAATCCTAAAAACAAAAAGGAGAGGTTAATAAAATTGAAAGTTAAAAACTATTGAATTAATAAATAAAACTGATTTAGTTTTATGAAAAAACCAACAAAATAGACAAACCTTTAGTTAATTTGATTAGAAAAAAGAAAGAGGAAAATCAAATTGTTAGTCTCAAAAATGAAAAGGGAGAACTTTCCACAAATGAAAAGGAAATTAGGGCAATAATTAGGAGTTATTTTGCCCAATTTTATGCCAATAAATTTGATAACCAAAGTGAAATGGAGGAATATCTACAAAAATATAGATTGCCCAGATTAACAGAAGAAGAAATAAATTACTTAAATAGTCCCATTTTAGAAAAAGAAATAGAACAAGCTATTAATCAACTCCCTAAGAAAAAATCTCCACGGCCAGATGGATTTATATATAAATTCTACCAAACATTTAAAAAACAATTAACTCCAATATTATATAAACTATTTGAAAAAATAGGGAAAGAAGGACTTCTGCCAAATTCCTTTTATGACACAGACATGGTACTGACACCTAAACTAGGTAGGATAAAAATGAGAAAGAAAATTATAGACCAATTTCCCTAATAAATATTGATGCAAAAATCTTAAATAAAATATTAGCAAAGAGATTACAGAAAATCATCCCCAGGATAATACAACATGACCAAGTAGGATTTATACCAGGAATATAGGGCTGGTTCAATATTGACTGTATCAATAACCAAACTAACAAAAACAATATGATTATCTCAATAGATGCAGAATAAGCATTTGATAAAATCCAACATCCATTCCTATTAAAAACACTAGACAGTATAGGAATAAATGGATTTTTCCTTAAAATAGTCAGCATCTACTTAAAACCATCAGCAAGCATCATATATAATGGGGATAAACTGGAATCATTCCCAATAAAATCACGAGAGAAACAAGGCTGTCCACTATCACTCTTACTATTCAATATTGTATTAGAAATTGGCAATAAGAGAAGAAAAAGAGATTAAAGGAGTTAGAGTAGGTCATGAGGAAATGAAATTATTTTTCTCTGCAGATGATATAATGGTATATTTAGAGAACCCTAGAGAATCAACTAAAATCTATTAGAAATAATCCACAACTTTAGCAAAGTTGCAGGATACAAAAAAATTTACGTAAATCATCAGCATTTTTATACATCACTAACAAAATCCAACAGTAAAAGATACAAAGAGAAATTCCATTTAAAATAACTGTAGATGGTATAAAATATTTGGGAATCTATCTGCCAAGAGAAAATCAGGATCTATATGAGCAAAACTACAAAACACTTTCCACACAAATAAAGTCAGATCTAAATAATTGAAAAAATATCAAGTGCTCCTGGATAGGTTGAGTAGATATAATAAAGATGGCAATACTACCTAAACTAATCTGTTTATTTAGTGCTATACCAATCAAACTCCCAGGAAAGTATTTTACTGACCTAGAAAAAATAACAACAAAATTCATCTAGAAGAACAAAAAGTCAAGAATTTCAAGGGAATTAATGAAAAAAAAACCTCAAATGAAGGATCACAGGATAAACTAGGCAATAACTACAGCAATCTAGTGTTCGATGAACCCAAAGACCCCAGCTTCTGGGATAGGAACTCACTATTTGACAAAAACTGCTGGGAAAATTGGAAACTAGTGTGGAAGAAATTAGGGCTTGACCCATACCTAACACCACACACCAAGATAAGATCTAAATGGGTTCATGATTTAGACATAAAGAGTGATATTGTAAGCAAATTAGAGGAACATAGAATAGTTTACCTCTCAGACCTATGGAGAAGGAAGTAATTAGTGTCCAAAGAAGAACTGGAATTCTTAATTGAACACCAAATAGATAATTTTAATTATATTAAGTTAAAAAGGTTTTGTACAAACAAAATTAATGCAGACAATATTAGGAGGGAAGCAATAAATTGGGAAATCATCTTTACATTTAAGGATTCGGATAAAGGCCTCATTTCTAAAATAGAGAATTGTCTCATATTTATAAGAATTCAAGCCACTCTCCAATCGATAAATGGTCAAAGGATATGAACAATTTTCAGATGATGAAATTAAAACCATTTCTACTCATATGAAAAGGTGCTCCAAATCACTATTGATCAGAGAAATGCAAATTAAGACAACTCTGAGGTACCACTACACACCTGTCAGATTGGCTAAAATGACAGGAAAAGATAATGATGAATGTTGGAGGGGATGTGGGAAAACTGGGACACTAATACATTGTTGGTGGAACTGTGAACGGATCCAACCATTCTGGAGAGCAATTTGGAACTATGCTCAAAAAGTTATCAAACTGTGCATACCCTTTGACCCAGCAGTGTTTCTACTGGGCCTATATCCCAAAGAGATCTTAGAGGAGGAAAGGGACCCACATGTGCAAGAATGTTTGTGGCAGCCCTTTTTGTAGTGGCTAGAAACTGGAAACTGAATGGATGCCCATCAATTGGAGAGTGGCTGAATAAATTATAGTATATGAATGTTATGGAATATTATTATTCTATAAGAAACGACCAGCAGGACAATTTCAGAGAGGCCTGGAGAGACTTACATGAACTGATGCTGAGTGAAATGAGCAGAACCAGGAGATCATCATACACAGCAACAACAGTATTACATGATGATCAATTCTGGATGGACATGGCTCTTTTCAACAATGAGGTGACTCAAACCAGTTCCAATAGTTCAGTGATGAAGAAAGCCAGGGAGAGGCCTATGGGAACTGAGTGTGGACCACAACATAATATTTTCACTTTTTGTTGTTTGCTTGTATTTTATTTTGCTTCTCTCTCTCTCTCTCTCTCTCTCTCTCTCTCTCTCTCTCTCTCTCTCTCTCTCTCTTTCTTTTTACTGGTTTGATTTTATTTTTTTGTGCAGCACAATAATTGTATAAATATGTATACATATATTGGATTTAACATATTTTCTACCATGCTTAATATATATTGGACTACCTGCCATCCAGGGGAGAGTGTGGGGGGAAGGAGAGTGGAATTGGAACATAAGGTTTTGCAAGGGCTAATGTTGCAGAATTGTCCATACATGTTTGGAAAACTAAAAAGCTTTGGGCAGCTAGGTGGTACAGTGGATAGAGCACCAGCCCTGAATTCATGAGAACCCGAGTTCAAATCCGACCTCAGACACTTAATATTTCCTAGGTATGTGACCCTGGGCAAATATTTAACTCCAATTGCCTCAGCAAAAAACAAACAAAAAAACCCCCCACTTTAATAAAGAAAAAAGAAATGTGTATTTAAAAAATTAATATATATATATAACCAGGAAAAAAATTAAAAACAAAGTGAATTGACCATAAAAAATAAAGTTTATACTGTTTAAATCTAACTTTATGTGACTAGAAATTGTTTGAGCTCAGAATGTCACTCTGACCTCAGTAATTCTCCAGGAATGCCAGGGTTCCTCCAAGTCCTGGATCCACCCAAGTCTTGTTTTGGGTTCACCCAAAATAGTATTTGGCTTCACCTAAATTTTATTGAATGCTTATATTTATTGACATCCATCTCAATCTACCTAATTTTCAAGCTCATATATAGATACCCTTATCTAAGTCCTATATGATATAAACCTTCTAGAGATTGCCTGAGGAGTTACACTTTCTTTCTGGTTTGCTCCCTATCAAACGACCCAATAAATTTCTTTCTAAAACTCTTTCAGATTTTGGGGTTTGTTCTCATGGACCATTACCTCCAAAGTGCATAAATTGCATGTTCTTCGGTCATTCAGTAGTGTCCAGCTCTCCATGACCCCATGGGACACAGTGTCCATGAGTTTTTCTTGACAAGGATGCTGGGATGATTTGCCATTTCCCACTCCAGTGGATGAAAGTGAAGAGGTTAAGTGACTTGCCCAGGATCACCCAGCTAGTAAGTATGGATTTGAACTGAGGTTTTCCTGAGTTCAGGCACAGTGCCCCAGCCACTGAGCCACCTAGCTGCCACCATAGGCTGCAGTAAGTTCTATTTATTCGTGCTGGGTACATAGTTTACAATTTATTTTTGCAGATAATCTTCATTAATCATTACTTTTTACAGCCCCTTAGCATTTTACAATCCCCAATTTCTTGTATAAATGTCAAAGAGTTCTCTTCATCTCTAAAATTTGTCATTAGAAATGGAACTGGCTTGGAATATAGTGTTTGTCCTTCTGTCCAGTTTTCCTTGCTGGGCAATGGACTGGGAATCCACTGGGAATTTCATTGTAGCAGCTGGCCCTCTCCCCAGGGACTTGATTGAGGACTCAAATCCTCCATTAAGTGAGCAGGGCTCTAACTTCCCAGCAGCCAGCCTGGACTCTCACTTCTGCAGCCAGCCGTGGATTGCCACTTGGTCAGAATATTTTGCCAGCCTTTATGCCAGTGGGGTGACCCACTATAAAGTCTGCCTTCCTTGGGCACAACTTCTCCCGACAGGAAGCTCCCAGAAGCCAGACAGGAGCACAGTGCAATGCTACAGAAGACTTCTTGAGGCGCTCCGTGCTGCTCAGCTCCGGCCTTTAGGCATCCTGCACCATCCAACTTTCCCCCCACAAGCTGGGGCCTGGAAAAGCAAACTTTTCCCCAGCCTCTTTGCCGACTATGCTTTGTTTGCCTTCCACTCCTTTGGGGACCTGGTGGAGATCTGGTTCACTTTTAGTGACTTGGAAGCAGCTGTGGAGGGTCTTCCCCACCAGGAGTCAAGGTCTTCTCGTTTTCAGGCCATTTTTGATGCCCACAGAAAAGCCTATAATGTCTACCATGAAAATTTCACTTCTCAAGGTGAATGAAAATGGGATGGGATTCTTGTGCTAATTGAGAAAGCTGATCTGGGATTCGTAAACCCACAAGTGATTTTGTGTATTAGGCAAACAACTTCATTTCCAGGTCTCAGCTTTTTTCTTTCTTCCTTCTTTTTCTTCTTCCTTCTGCTTCTTCTTCTTCCTTCCGCTTCTTCTTCTTCCTTCCACTTCTTCTTCTTCCTTCCGCTTCTTCTTCTTCCTTCCTTCCTTTTTTTCTTCTTTTCTTCTTCTTCCTCTTCTTTTCCTTTTTCTTTCTCCTCCTGTCCTTCCTCTTCTTCCTCTTCTTCTTCTTCTTCTTCCTCTTCTTCTTCTTCCTTCTTTTTTTCTTCCTCCTCTTTTTTCCCTCTTCTTCCTCCTCCTCTCCTTCCTCTTCCTCTTTCTCCTCTTTTTCTTCTTTCTTCTTCTTCCTCTTCCTCCTCTTCCTCCTCCTCTTCTTCTTCCTTCTCTTCTTCTTCTTCTTTTTTCTCCCTCTTCTTCTTCTCCTTCCTCCCTTTTCTTTTTCTTCTCCTCCTTCTCCTCCTTCTTCTTTTTAACTTATTTTTATTTAAAAATTTGTTTTTTATTTTCTAAATATATGCAAAGACAATTTTCAACATTGACCCTTGCAAAACTTTATATTGCAAATTTTTCTCCCTTCTTTCCTCCTACTCTCCTCCCCTAGACAGCAAATAATCCAATATGGGTTAAACATGCGTAATTCTTTTATACATACTTCCACATTTATCATGACTCAACTTCTGATATAAAATGAGTGACATTGAATGACTAGGGAATGGCTAAACAAATCATGGTATAGTCATGGAATGAAATTCCATTAAAAAATAAAGACTGTGATGTGAAATGTGGACCACAACATAACATTTTCATGCTCTCTATTGATGTTTGCTTGCATTGTGTTTCCTTTCTCTGATTTTTCTTTCTTGTAGATTTCTCTTGCACAAAAATGATAAGTGTGAAAATATGTATACATATATTCGATTTGTCAAGTATTTTAACATAATTAACATGTAGTGGATTTCCTGACATCTGGGGGGGGAGAGGAGGGGGGAAAATTTGTAACAGAAAGCTTTGTAAGGGTTAATGTTGAAGAATTACCCATACATATGTTTTGCAAATAAAAAGTTTTAATAATAAAAAAATAATAATAAAGACTATAAAGAAATAGAGAAAGACATGATGCAAAAGGTAGGGGAAGGAAATAAGGAAAGACTAAGAGACAGCATGGTACAATGGAAAGCAGATTGATATTGGAATCAGAGGGTCTGGGTTCAGACTAGGTGTCTGCCACTTAATTACCTTTATGACCTAGGTGCTGTGGATAGCACAAGGCTGGAGTCAGGAAGACTCATCTTCCTAAGTTTAAATATGACCTTAGACACATACTAGCTGGGTGACCCTGGGCATGTCACTCAACTCTGCCTGCCTCAGTTTCCTCATCTGTAAAATGATCTGGAGAAGGAAATGCCAAACCCCTCCAGGATCTTTGCCAAGAAAATCCCAAATGGGATTACAAAGAGTCAGACAGTACAGAAATGGAACTGATGACCTTAAAGCAAGTCACAACCTTTCTGAACCTTGATTTTCCAAATGGTAAAAAATCAGAAGGGTTGGCTTAGATGACCTTGAAGTGTCTTTTTTATTTCTAAATCTATGATCTTATAATTATATGCATATTGATTGTTTATCATATGCATATTGATTACAAGAGTATGTGATATGAATATATGCAAATTTAATATACAGAGATGAAATGAGCAGAGTTGGAAGTCTCTTTAGAGATTATAATGCAAAAACAAAGTTTAAATTTCTTAAATCATGAATAGGTTTAGAAAATGTTTCTTACTGGTTTAAGTTCATTTAGAGGCAATGTGGCTCAGAGGAGTGAGTACTGGATTTGGGACTAGAGGACCTAGTTCAAATCCCATTTTTGCCACTTACCTAGATGGAGTTGGTCAAGTCATTTCTCTGCACCTTTGTTTCCTTATGTGTAAATGAGAGAGAGAGATTTGGGCTAAAAAATCTCTGAAGTTCTTTCCAGTTCTAAATCTAGGATCCTCTGATATTTTAGTTATTGTATTTTTATAATTATATTAATAATAATATTTATTAAGCACATACTATGTGCCAAGCATTGTGCTAAGTGGTTTATAAATATTATGATCCTTATAACAAGTCTAGAAGATATATACTACCATTATTTCCATTTCACAGTTGAGGAAACTGAGGTGAGGTGGCTCAAGGTCACCCATCTGGTAAGTATCTGAGATCACATTTGAACTCAGGTTTTCCTGACTCTACACTCCCTCCTTTTCTACCTAGCTGCCTTTATTCATTCTAGAAACAATGCACAAATAGTGTGCAAAATCATGGAGGATAGCCTCTGGAATGCTGAATCAAACTAGAAGCAAGATCCTAAAGTCTTTGGTTCTATCACCACTTTTGTGTGACTTTGGGCAAAATGGTTAATTTTCCTATGCCTCTTTTTTAAAATTATCTGTAAAATGGAAATCAGAGTTCTAGAAGAGGATTCCTACCTTTTCTCATATTTCATCTTATTTTTGCTGTCACCTAACATTAGCTGGGTTAAGGTTATTATTTGAAGGACTCCAGGAGAGAGCTATTGAGACTACTAAAAATGGGGAATGGATCCATATTTCAGAAAGTTGGGGATACTCTCTGAGGACATAGTAATAGGTATAGAGATAATTCCCTGGGATGCACTCCCTGTGCTTCCTGAGGTCTACCAGCTGGCCATTCAGCCGAATAAAACCTGTCTTTGGGGTTATCATAAAATATATTCTCTGTGTTTGAATACATTTAATACTAACTACAAATTTGTCAAGCAAGTTAGGGCTTACATAATACATGGCTATCCCATTAGGCACATACTTCCCTTGGCTGACTAGGACATGGTTGTCTAGTTGGTCTAATTTTTTTGATTTTTAAGGGATAATGGACAGAATGGGATCTCCCTGACTCTGTGCCAGTGCCCATCTCTATAGAACCAACATCTGGTCAGTTTTAGGTCCCTATATTTGTCTCTTCTTAATCTTCTTCCTCCTTATAAGATCCCATTTTAATTTATGTTTAAATTAATTTAATTTAATTTAATTAAAATTTCCCATTCATTTGGCTTCCTTACCCACAAAGAGCCCACAGTGATTGTGCTCTGGTAGTGCAGATATTACTGTGTTGCTTAGGACAGTAGAAATTAATATTTCAAAGGACCTTGAAGATTATCTAGTCAGATATCTTCATTTTATCCATGAGTACTTCTGTGAAGTGTCAAGTTACACAGGAATTAATGACAGTCAGTACTCAAACCTGGCCCTTCTGATGTAACCTTGGGTAAATATCTATTCTCCTTCCTTTGATCTTATCTGGTATTTCACCAGCCATTTGTTTTATAGCTCTTGTCTCATTTTTATCCCTCATTTACTCCCCAGATTCTTATTTCAATGAAATCTTTTGGGGTTTTTTTGTTGTTGTTGTTCAGGATAATTTAATTTTTCCAATCATATGTAAAGATAAGTTTTCAACATTCATTTTTATAAGATTATGAGTTCCAAATTTTTTTCTTCCTCCTTCACTTCCCCCCTCCCCAAGACAGCAAGCAATCTAATATAGGTTATATACATACCATCTCAATGAAATCTTTTAAAGATTTTAAAAAATAATTTTCTTTCTTTTTTAAAAAAAAGTATTATTTCAAACATAATGGTGAAGTTTTTTACTCTTAATATATTTTAAATTGCTAGTTATAGTATAGGTACATTAATGAACTAGCATGTCTATTCATCATATATAACATGGATTCATCCATTTTTTTTAAATAGTATAAAATATACAGGGGAAAAAACTTTGAAAAACCACAGAAATTTTGAAAAATTATCTTTCAAATTACCAGTAAGATGTATTATATAGACTATTTGTGCCTGACCTGTAGTAGATCCTCTTGAACCCATGCTGGTCAGATCAGCCACAGTTGGACATATGGTATCTTGACCCCCAACTTAATGATATCATTTTGGTTCACTTTGAGATGAAAATCAACAACTGACATGTATCAGAGTGACACAGAAATGGAGGAGAGTTAAGGAAGCAGGAGAGATGAATTAGGAGAGATTTCATGAACTAAACATGAGGAGAAAGTGTATTCCAGATACTGGAGGTAGCTAGTGCAAAGGTAAGGTAATAAGAGATGGAGGTTGCCCTTGAAGGACAGAGAGAAGGTCAGTTTGGGTGGATCACAGAGGGGAAGGGAAAGGAAGTAATATGCAATGCACTGAAGTGAGAAACGTATTTGGCTGGATGGTGTGCAACTTTAAAAGCTAAACAGAAGTTTGCATTTTATCCTAGAGACGATAAGGAGCCACTGGAGAGTATTGATTAGGGAAGTAATAGGGTAACATCTATGCTCAAGGAAAAACATTGCAGCATCCTAGACCGGAGTGTGGAAAGTATTGAGTCTGAGAGGTCACTGTGATTATCTAGGCAGGTGATAAGAATCTGAAATAAGACGGTGACCACATAAGTAGAGAAATATTGGATTTGAAGGATGTTGTTGAGGTAAAATAACAAGATTTGGCAGCTGCTCAGATAGGTGGGACAAGGCAGAATATAGAATCCAGGAAAACGTCAAAATTGCAAAGCAAAGAGATTCAATAGTCCCCTTATAAGATACCCTTAATAAAAATAGTAAAGTTGGAAAGGGGGAATTTTGTTGGGTTTTTATAGGATATATGAGAAAGACATATTTGGAGACTACAGAGAAGGAATCAATAAAAGGGGAGAAATTAAGAATTAAACTAAGAATAAATGAGGCATTAATCTTCTGGAGAAGATGGCAGGGAATGGAATCAAGGGCACACATAAAGGGATTGGCACTGGGGGAAGAGGAATCTCACTGTCAGAAGGAGGAGGGAGTGAAAGATAATTTCAAAAGGTTTTGAAATGAAGAAAATGGAGAAGAAGGAGGTCCCATTGTATGGCTTCAATTTTCTCTGTAAAGTAAGAAGCAAGATCCTTGTCAACTGACAGAGTAGAGGGAAGGAGAGGGGTGTATTAATTGCCTATAAATAAATTTATCTTCCTTTTGTTGGCTTTGTTTTCAGATGGGAAATTGTCTGTTGTGCTAGGAGTTGACAAGATCTCTGAATACTTATTGGGCTCTTCAAGGTATCCTCTTATCAAGGTAAGACCAGCAGCTTCATTTCCCATGCTAAAAAGGTGATAGGGGCTGCCAGATGACAGTGATTGAGTCCTGGACCTAGAATTAGATGGAGCTTGAGTTCTCCTCTGTTTTCAGATACTTAGTAATCAGTTGTGTGATACTGAGAAATTTCTGTCTGCCTCAATTTCTTCATTTGTAAAATGAGGATAATAGCACTTATCTCCCAGGGTTGTCATGAGGATAAAATGTTGTAAACATTTAGTACAGTGCCTAGTAGATAGTGGGTATTTAATAAATGATTGGTTAAATTTTTTAAATTAAAAATCATATTTATATTATCCAAGAATATTGACTATTATGATTTTAGAAAGTCCTTACTAGCTGACAACAATTTGATGTATACCTCTTTTTGGACGGCCTTAAAAACATTTCTTTATTCCAAAATAATTAAGGATGGGGTTTTTTTTGTTGTGGTTCAATCCTATCTGACTCCTCATTACCCCCGTTTGGGTTTTTATTGCTATTTTCTTCTTTATTTTACAGAGGAGGAAACTGAGGTAAACAAGATTAAGTAACTTGCTCGGGGTTACAGATAGTGAAGTCTCCTTAACTCTATGTTCTATCTACTATGCTGCCTTAGCGGCCCGGATTTTGTTTGAAATTTTAACCCACTAGAAGAGATTGTGTCTGCTTTGGCCAAGCCTTTAACCACAGGAGCACCGATTCCAGAGCTTCCTTCAAAGCTCAGTTCCTCTCCAGCCCCTGTCTCCCTTTATACTTTATATGCATTTATCTATGCACATGATTCTTTTCGGTAGAATATGAGTTCCTCGTCTTGGCATTTGAGTCCCCAGCCCCCAGTACAGACACAAAGAAGGTATGTAATAAATGTTTTTTTGAACTGAACCTGAGAAGATGAGGTCAGTTTAGAGTAGAGCTACTTTTCCACTCATGGTTATTTAAATATATTCTTTTTTAACCATCTTAGTTCTCATTTCCTCAAATCTTGTGGTTTGGAGAAAAAAAAAAGTCAGAGCCCCAAAATGAAGCAGCCGGAGCCTCGGGGTACTTTGTGGGTGGGTTAGGGCCCATAGCTGTAAGTACTATTTAAAGAATCAGTGTGAGGTAGTTTGTTCCATTTATTCCAATTTTACAGAGGGGGGAAGGGTTTTGTAAATTTTCAAGCTCTAAACAAAGTGACTTGTTTATTATAAAATGTGGTGAACATACCTGGGCAAAGTATTCCAGATATCCAGAGGAGGTCAAAATAAAATGGTCTTTTCTTGCTCTGGATGCAACTTTATTAATGTAGCCTCCAAACTCATTAGTTTTCAGAATGGCTACATAACATTGTTACATTGGGCTGCAATCTCTTAAAACCCCAAAAGTAGGAGGTTTTTTGTTTGGTTTTTGGGGCTGTTGTAGTTTTTTATTTGTTTTAAGCATGAGCTACTTTTCTGTCCTGTACTTTATATAGGTGATTTCTTAAATCCACCTGAAATATTTTAGATTTATCCCTCTTAAATCTTATTTATTCTACCTCACTGATCCAACTCCTTTTGAGTTCCTACACTAATGAAATAATATTTTATGGTGCATAATAAATAATAATAAAATAATAAATATCATTCATTCTTTTTTTTTGCTGAGTTAATTGGGGTTAAGTAACTTGCCCAGGGTCACACAGCTAGGAAGTGTTAAGTGACTGAGGTCAGATTTGAACTCAGGTCCTCCTGACTTCAGGGCTGGTATTCTATCTACTGCATCATCCAGTTGCCCCTAATAAATATTATTTGCAAAATAATATTTTATAAACATAAAAGAAAATACTTTACAAATAATAATAAAAGATACATAATAAATGTGTGTTCCCTTCCCTTTCTATTCTGTCACTTAGTGTATTAACTCTCTCTCCCTCTTTTGTACCATCTGTAAATTTGATAAGCCTGCCATATATATCCTTATTCATTCATTGAATATGAAACAGAATCTGTCCAAGGACAAAGTCCTATAACTCAATGGCCTACCTCCACATTGATATTAATCAATTAGTCAACATGCTTTGGGTCTGATCAGCCAATTATTTCCAGATCCATGTGATTGTGTTTTGTTAGAAAATACAACAAAGATTTTGACCTCAAGTCTATGGTACAGAGATTAAAATAAAAATAAAAATAGTGGAATAAGAAAAATAGATAAGGGGACAAAACTAAATCTGAACTTGGCCATCATAACAAGATAGCAAATGGCAGATGCTCCATAAATACTGATGATAAAACTTAACTTAGAAGTCAATGTGGAACCAGTCAACATACTTATAGGGTTCATAGGACATATTGAATCTAATTGATACTAAGGGTATATAATGAAGATTAGTCATTAGTCAAACAAGATTAGTCTTTGTCCTCAAGGACTAGATAACAAACCCAAAGCAATCCAGAGAAGTATGTGATCAAAATAAATCTACAAATAAAGTATTTGTCAAGTTCATGGAGAGGCAAGAGGTCAGATGCTGTGCTCATGGACTGAAGGGGAAATAGTGTAGAGAGAGGTGGGATTTCTAAGAAAAGGCTTCCTAAAAGATATAGCCTTAATTTGTATTCTAAAATGTTGACAGGGCAAGTTGAAAAAGATGACCACTGAAAGTATCACCATCCCAGGCTCCTGGAACCATTGTCCCTTTTATCATATCTTATGGCATCATATTATCCTATTGTATTTCCATACCACCAATTGTTGAGCCATCCCCTATCCCAATAATGGATCCTAGACTATTGAGCTGGGCCAGCTCAATGGTCTAGGATTCATTATTCTCCATCGGAACTGGTTGGAGTCCTCCCATCTTGAGTGTCTGCATCATGCCTCGATTTTCCTTCCCCTTCCCCTTTCCCTCTATGTAGAAATCAGAAAAGCAAAACAATTCCAAGCAACCTTTTGTTTTTCCAGTGCTTCCAACATACTGACTCTATTTGCTTGTTTGTAGGACTCCATTGATTTTCTCTCTCTTGATCTGCTGTGTGATTGCCAAAATCAGGCCGGCCCACCACAGGAGCTGAGTAAACTGCAGGTAATTTGAATCCCTTTCCATACTGATGATGAGTGGATTTCTGGGAGTGTATTAGATATTGAAGGTTTACATTAATACAGGATATTAATTATAATAATAATAAATTATATTTTGTACATATAATTATACATATTTAATAATATAACATTAAAATTAATATAATATATAGTATTATTAATGACTAGCATTCATATAGAACCTACTATATAGCCGGCATTATGCTAACAGCTTTACAAATATTATCTCATTTGATCCTTACAACAACCCTGAGAGGCAAGTGCTATTATTATACTCACCTAACCATTGAGGAAATTGAGGAAAACAATGATTAAGTGATTTGCCTAAGATCACATAGCAAATAAGTGTCTGAGGTGAATTTGGACTCTGGTCTTTCTGAATCCAGATGCAGAATTCTTTCAATTCACTGTATCATTTAGCTGCAGAGGCTGACTTTTCAATGACAAAAGGGGTTTCTCATTTCTAAATAAGAGAGCTGCTTGAAGTGATAGTAACTGAGTCACTAGTGATGCTCTTATTGAGACAGTAGAGACTGGATAATAATCATTATTCTTGGGATAGATATTTATATTTAAAGGCACTATGGCACTGGGGTATCTAGGTGGTGTAGTAGATAAAGTGCTAAGTCCCAAGTCAGAAAGATTCATCTTCCTGAGTTCAAATCTGATCTCAGACACTAACTATTTGACTTTGGGCAAGTCACTTAACCCTGCTTGTCAGTTTCCTCAGCTATAAAACAAACTGGAGAAGGAAATGGCAAACTGCTCTAGTATCTTTGCAAAAAAAAAAAAAAACCCAAATGGGGTTGCAAAGAGTTGTTCATGACTGAAAATGAATGAACAACAAAAATAACATATATTGAATTTAGCTGGATTTATTTAGAAATGCCTGGGTTTGAATCCTATCTCGGGGATTGGGGATTTAATGTCTATATAAACCTTAGTCTCTTGGACTCAGTTTCCCCATCTATAAAATGAAGGAGGTGGACTCAAAGTTCATGTTAGTTCTTCCATTCTTGCCCCTATCTTACCTCCATTCTCTTTCATGGTAGTAAATACATTTAAAACACCCCATATTCTGAACTTTGGTCATGACTAGCTTCATTATCTTCCTAGATTCCTGGACCTTCACTTGTTCCTGTCCATGTATATTGTCCATTCTTTGTACTTTCCCCCGACCTAGTGGACCTCTGATTCTTTGATCTTTTGAGACCTGCCTATTCCTGGGTCTTTATTTTATTTTATTTTTACTTCTTGCCTGATGCTCACCTCTTATCATCCTTAATCTTAAGCTCGTCCCTCTAGGTTTAAGTACCAATCTTTGCCTTGTGAACCACCTGTAAGTTAAGCAATGGCAAATACATATTTTTTTGCCCCACATTTTATCTCTAGCCATCAAAATGATGGCTTGTCGGAAAAGTAATCAGATCAAAGTCCTGGTTTATCAAATCCCTCCTGACCCAAAGGATCAGAGTCTCAGATTGCCTAAAGTAATGAACTGATAAATGACAAACCTGCTCTGGCTCACATAGGTTTGCCCCCACCTCTCCAGTGTCAGCAAGTACCAGCATCACTGCAAGCACAGAGAGGTCTGTCAGGATGATGGATGTATAAAGCATCTTCTGCTTCCAGTTGTTATTCCAGTAGTGGTGTGAGCTCTAGTGAACCATTCTCACTCTCTCCCCTGATCTCCCTGTAATAATAGTCTTCATGTATGGGACATGACTGACCGGTTTGGGGCCATGATGGACCAGCCCTGGGATATGTGAAAGTCTGTATGTGAACTGAATTTTAATCTGGTTTGTGTGTGATCTGCATCCAAAAGGTTTTTACTCATTACATAGACCAGTGGTTTCCAAAGTAAATTTTGTACATTATAAAACTTTTAAAATAGATATTTAAAAAGGAATAGTTAAAGATGAAATATTGTTGAATCTTAGAGTCTCTATTTCTAGTAGGTTGTGCAATGACCGAAAGGTAATAAGCAGTCAGAAGTTAGAAAGTCTAAAAGGAAAAAAAAAAAATATATATATATATATATATATAATAAAACAGAAAGATGGGTTCCATCTCACCTTTCCTGTGATACTTGATAGGGTCATCTTGTGTCCAACACAAGCCCAGCTCCATTAATCATTATTGCCCAACAACTCTTCTTCCCCTCCCCCAAACATTTTTTCTTTCCTTCTGCTCTTAGTAGAGGTCCCTAGGGTGGATAAAGCCTAGCCACAACCCATGCACCTGCATCAACAGCTGTTCAGGCAAAAATTGCTCCCCACCCCCAATGCAGGCACATCCTTTGGTCACTGATATGACACTCTCTCCAATCTCCTTTTTGGTGGGAGAGAATGTTAGGATTATAGTCTCTGGCATAGGTCCCCTTCCATTCTTTTCTCCAAAACCCATCTTTTCTTCTGAAATTTCCTATTTTTCTTATGTTTATTCTTCTGGTCACCCCACCTTAGAAACCCAAATTCCTTACTTTTCTTCACTCTTTGTATCTAAAAATTTGCCAAATCCTGTCCATTTGAGTTCCACAATATTTTATATATCCATTTTCTTCACTATATTCGCTACTACTATGCTATACTATAGTATTCACTATACTACTATATTCACAGCTACTACTTTCTTTCAGACCCTCATCACCTCACATCTGGAATATTTCAATAGTCTCTCCCTATTCCTTTCTGTCCTCCATATAGCTGCCAAACTGGCCTTCCTAAAATACAGGTCTGACCATATCATTCCCTTCTTTATTTAACTCCTATCATTCCCTATTGACTCTAAGATCCAATATTATTTCATCTTTAACTTATCCTTTTTAAATATCTATTTTTAAAAGTTTTGTAATACACAAAATCTGGTATGGTAGTAATGTACATAATTTAAAAATAAATAAATATAAGTAAAATAAAAATAAAAAGTAAAATAAGTAAATATATATATATACATATATTACATGAGCAGTTTCTTATTGATGGAAATATGCAATAGAAAAGTATGAAGACCCCTGAGTTAGACTGGAATGTGGTATCAAACACCAGTTCTCTTCCCATAAAGATCAGTGTTAGTTCTCCTTACTAAACTGCAGCCACTCAATTCGCTTTGCATGTTTTAAGTATCTGCTGTATGCAAGGCACTGGGCAAGGGATGTTAAATATTTGCCCAAGGAGTTTATGATCCAAATGACATTCAAATGCCATTTCCAGACCCAGCTAGTCAAGTTGATTTTTTTAAAAAAGATTTATTATGTATTATATTATTACAACAGATGGAATTGTTACATTTTACATTGTACATTTTGGATTCTTACCAGTTTTTTTTTAAATTACAAACAATGCTGCAGTAGAAATCTGAGCAGATAACTTTTCTTTTGAACTCTTGTGAGAATCTCCTTACCAATACATTCTTTTTTTTTCCTTTTTTTGCTGAGGCAATTGGGGTTAAGTGACTTGCCCAGGGTCACACAGCTAGGAAGTGTTAAGTGTCTGAAATCAGATTTGAACTCATGTCCTTCTGACTTCAGGGCTGGTTCTCTATCCACTGCACCACGTAGCTGCCTCATTGCTAGTGCATTCTTAACCAGTGTTGTAATTAATGAGATTAGGTATGATTATACAACTTTAACTGCATTGTTTTCCCCTCTCTCCCTTGCAAAGTCAAATAACTTGCAATTACACCAACAATGAATTAGTATAAGCCAGACTGATTCTTGTACATCCTCTAATAGGCTTCCTGCTTTTGGACACTTTAGACTGAGCAATCTCAGTTCCTGACTAATTTTTGTTTCTTTGCAGACCATCGATCCCAAAGTGAAAGTTTTCATCTTCAGCCTAAAATTTCACAACTGTTTTCCCTTGAAGGAGAAATCAGCCCAACTCCTGTTTAACACCATCGAAGGTTGGTAGGAAATGCCCAAAGAGGCTGAAATTGGCTTTAATGACCAGACTGTTCATCCCTAAGGTGTTTTCCTGCTCTAAATCTTATCATCTGTGAAAGACTGAGGTTCAGATATGGAAAGATGGTAAATAAAGAGGGGCAGAAAACAAGAATGACATCTCTGCTGGCAATTTGGTGCCATATTGTGCTTCCTGCTCTCCAGCCTTGTCTCAGCTCCCATGCTGTTTTGGAGATGATTCTCTTGGTGCTGTGTGGAGTAGCACAGATTTAAAGAAGCTCTGTGGTGCCAGGCTAAAAATCAGGAGGCTTGGGCTCCAATTATAGGTGCAAGGACATTGAGCCTGCTTTCATCTGTTCAGTGAAATTAGCAACTACCCTGGCTCTTTCCCAGGCTTGTTATGATGGAGATGGCTCACTTTTATATCACACTTAAGATTTACAAGATTCTATCCTTATAAAGTTCCTGTTCCAGAAGGATAGGCAGCAAGGTATTATTAGCAAATTACAGATGAGGAAACTGAGGCAGAGAGATTAAAGGGCATATCTGTGTTCACATAGCTAGTAAGTATCAGAATTGGACCAGTATTCTGCTCACCCAACTCCATGACCAATTTTCCCCCCTAAATCACCCTGACTTTTATTGGGATAATATGAATAAGGTCAATTCTATAGTATTGGAGGAACTTTGAAAGGTACATGTGCCCAAAATGGACGCTCATTTGTTAAATGTGTATATCAGAATTAGATCGTTTAAACAGGTATCCTGATTTTTCCTAGCAAAAACTTGTCCAAGGTCCAGCTGAAAAGTGGATTCCTAAAGCAAGGGGACGGGGTGGCTAGGTGGTTCAGTGAATGGAGTCCCAGACCTGGAGTAGAAAGATTCTTCCTGAGTTCTGATCCGGCACCAGATACTCGCTGTGTGGGCAAGTCACTTAACCTTGTTTGCCTCAGTTAAAAATGAACTTGAAGAGGAAACGGCAAATCATTCCATGATCTTTGCCCAGAAAACCCTAGATGGGGTCACAAAAAGTTGGATGTGTTTGAAGTGACTGAACCACAAAAAGCTGGGGTGTGCTGACCCAGACTGAGTGAGTTTCTGTGAGATTCGGTTTTTCCATCTGCAAAAGGGCCGATCCAATTGGCTACCTGTTTGTCTTTCAGGGCCAAAGAGGTAACAAATGAGATTAAGTGCATGGCTGGATGCTTACTCATTTGCTGGCACATTCCAACTTAGTTTTAATTGAGTAAATCGCCCTCACAAAGATGAGTTTTAATTGAATAAATCACCCTAACAAAAATGTTAGGAACATTTTTTTTTACACCCTCATTAATTCCTCAACCTATGAAGGAATGAGAGGCAAGGTGTTACAGCAGAGTAAGAGCTGACCTCGAAAGTAGGGAGATCTGAATTCATCTGTAACACATTCTGAATGTGTGTCCCTGGATAAATCATTTAATTTCTTAAGGCTCCAGGGAATTGTTCCTGAGAAGGTGCCAACCTGCACGGGCAGAAGAAGCTTCCCTTTGTAGGAAGTCCTCACACTGGTGAAATCACAGGTTTACTCCATAGCTTTATGAAGAAAATGGTAATTTCCAGAGCAGGTACTGAAAGGGCATTTAATCTGTTGCCTAGTTTTTTATAAAGCTCTTTTTAGATCCTAAGAAAACTCCTAAGGATGGACACCCTTCCTGACCAGCAGTCTGCATGTGTGATTTAACAAACTTCTTGTTTTACAGCCATAAATAAAGACCAAGTGCTAACTGTGGGGTTTGATGTCAGTGAATTCCTACACTGTCCTTTCGGTTCTAAGAAAAGGTAAGACTAATTTTCTTCTGTATAAGAAAGGCTGATTTCAGTATGTGGGGATACCCCTCACTAAGTATCTGTGTAACCTCAGATGTGTACTTTTACATCTCATTTTGTCTCAGTTTCCTCCCTCAGTTGTAAGGATATGCTGTTAGGAAAACAATATGAAAGCATTTTCAATGGGCTATGAAATGTCACTTGGAGACTGTCAAACAGCATCTCCTGGAACAAGCTGGAAAACAGATTGGCTTCCCAGGCCCTCCAATATTCCCCTTTCACTCTCTTCAAGCATTTCTTTGTACTCATCTGTCATCCCTTACATTTGAATAGAACTTGACAATTTTGTTATGACAGATAGGAAGTGCTGTGGCTAAAACATCCAGAACTTGGAGTTAGAAAACCTTGAGTTCAAATTCAGTCTGAGATATTTACTAGCTATGTGACTCTGGACAAATTATATACCCTCTGTCTGCCTCAGTTTCCTTATCAGTAAAATGTAGATAGTAATAGCACTACCTTCACATTCCTGGGAAGATAAAATGATATTCTATTCCCTTGCAGGGAAGGGATCTCTCTTCTCCTAAGCTAGCCTGAGTGATGACCTCTTCCCATTAGTTTTATTGCCCATGTGGACTTCTGTCCTATGCCATTTATAATAACCAGCCCAAATCAACTAGTGGTTTTGGTTCAGACATAATGAACCAGGAGATCTGGGTTCTTTAACTTGCTCCAAGACCAGAATGATCAGAGCCTCAGTTTCTCTATCTTTAAAGATATTGAAGGGATAAGAATTAGACCTAGGGTTTATTATTTTATTGGTATAAGGTATGCTAAATGAGAGCTCTCTCTCTATTATATCACCTTCTTCACAGCTGAAAATTTCATAAAGCAGTCGTGTCAAACTCAAAAGAGAATAGAGGCCACCAAATTCAGCTCCATGTTAACTTAGAAAATTACATATTAACAGTCTGTGTGTTTATTGTACTTTTATTTATTTTATCATGCATTTTTCAATTACATTTTAATCTGGTTCCAGAGCCCTCAAGAGTATTGCAGGCTTCATGATTAACTGCTAAAAGAACTTGAGCTTTGGCTTTTGGAAAAAGGTCAGGTGCCCGGTCAACCCAAAGGAGAGAAGCAATTCGTGATAAAAGGATTATCTGCTTTGTAGATGACCTCTGACCTCTGCCACACCATCAGGAAGGGTCAATAATACTCATTTACAGTTTTCTAAAACTGCAGATACTTTCATAACAACCTCAGGAGGCAAATAATGTCACTATTATTATTGGTAATTATATTACCTACAGACAGGTAAATTGAGATTGACAACCTCAAAATCATATCAGTAACTAATGGCAGAGCTCAGACTCTAACCTAGGTCTTCTGTGACTCCTTGAAGCAAAGTGCACTAGGCCTAGAGTCTGGAAAATGTGGGTACCCATCCTCCTGCAGTACCATCCTCAGGCACTAGACTTGTAGTCTGGAAAATATGAGTACCCATCCTCCTTCTGCAGTGCCATCCTGGGCACTAGGCTTGAAGTCTGAAATTGTGGATACCCATTCTTCTGCAGTGCCATCCTGGGCACTAGGCTTGAAGTCTGAAATTGTGGATACCCATCCTTCTGCAGTACCATCTTGAGCAGGTCACTTAAACTCTTCATGCTCAGTTTCCTCACTGTATAATGGGTGGGTTGGAGTCTTGTTATCTCTGAAGGTCCTTTCCAGAAATAGATTAACATCCTAGGAATCCAAGTCACTCCCCTGCAAAAGGCTAGGGATGAGAACAGAAAGAAGGGCCTGGGTGAATGAAAGCCAGACTCGTACACACGTGGCTGAGTATTTCTCAGCAAATGCAGGTGATTTTTGCCATAGCAGGAATTTCAGACACATCCTTTCCTTGGCTCTTCTCCATTCAAATGGATAATTGAGAATTGACTAATTATAGAATCACAAGATTTCAGAATCTAGTCCAACCTCCCCCCCAAAGCAGGAATCCTTTGTCATTCTTGACAAGTGGTCTTCTGGCCTCCTCTGGGAGACCTCTTGGTCCCTCCTGAGGCAGCTCCCACCTTTGGACCACCTTCACCATTCCAAAGATTTTCCTTGGATTGAGTTTAAACTTGACTTTCTGTAACATCTACTCAGGCTATTTTTGGCAGCTTCACAGAATAAATCTAATCTTCCTCCTATGAGATAATCCTTGAGGCAGCTGGGGGTGTAGTGAATAGAGCTGGGTCAGGAGTTAGGGAGACAAATATGAATAGAAGAATTGCGCATGTTTAACATATATTGGATTACTTGCTGACTAGGGGAGGGGTTAGGGGGAAAGGAGGGAAAAAATTAGAACCCAGGGTTTTGTAGGGGTGAATATTGAAAATTATCCATGTATATATATTTTGAAAATAAAAAGCTTTAATTAAAAAAAATAAACAAGGAAAAAAAAGGAAGTTAGAAGACAAGTTCAAATCCAGCCTCAGATAATTACTAGCTGTATTAACCTTGGCAACTCAACCTCTGTTTGAACAAAGTTTGTACAAATCTAGAACGGGAATAATAACTGCATCTAATTTGCAGAGTTGTTGTGAGGATCAAATGAGATAATATTTATAAAAAGTGCTTAGTACAATGCCTATATAAATATTTAATCTCTTTCCCCCTTCTGCTATTTGAAGACAAAAATTGTGTCTCCTCAGCCTTCAGCCTCTAAGTCTTCTCTTTTTGGGGGGCAAATACCCCCAAGTTCTTGAAATATTTTCATCCTGAATCAAGTAATTACAAAATTTTAGAATTGCAGGTAAACTTCACCTTCAATTTAGGTTTTTAACCTTGGGGTTTATGAACCCGGGGCAGACTTCAGAGCATCTGCAAACTTGGATAGGATGAAAAAAAAAATCACATGTTTGTTTTTCACCTGCCTCTGACTGAAATGCAGCATTTCCTTCCATGAATGTAGGCAGCAAAACATTCTGAAGAGATATCCACAAACTTTACCAGACTGCCAAAGGGTCTATGACTCTAAAGAGATTAAGAATCCCTGATAGAAATCAAGGGTAGCAGAACTGACAAGTTGATTAAGGGACCTCAGCTCTTGATATTAACTAGCCTGAAATTGACTTCTGGGTGGGTGTGGGGGACATTTATAATGTCTATATCTAAATATATGATTGGCAGCTTGGTGAGAGAGAATCAGTCTTTGGGAGAAATGAACTTTAGTTCTGGCCCAGTTACAAATTTGTGATATGACCAATAGTGAATCACTCGGAGCAGCTAGGTGGTACAGTGGATAGAGCACCAGCCCTGAAGTCAGGAGGACCTGAGTTCTAATCTGGTCTCAGACACTTAACATTGCCTAGCTGTGTGGCCCTGGGCAAGTCACTTAACCCCAATTGCCTCAGGGGGAAAATGAATCGTTTAACCTTTGGGTTTCAGTTTCTCTGGCTTTAAAATACACTTAATATACTTGCCCCCAAAATACCTTGGGGGTGCAGTGGATAGAGCATTGGCCCTGGAGTCAGGAGGACCTGAGTTCAAATGCAGCTTCAAACACTGACTAGCTGTGTGAGAGACAAGTCTCTTAACCTTTTTTTGCCTCAGTTTCCTTACATGTAAAACAAGCTGAAGGAAATGGTAAACCACTCCAGTATTTTTGCCAAGAAAACCCCAAATGAGGCCATGAAGAATTGGACACAAGTGAAACACGACTGAACAACAATTAAAAAAAAAAAAAAACCTAAAGGAAAGTTATTAGGTTAAATGAAGAAATAGTCCCTTTAGTTGGATAATGTCCCTCTTAAAATGTAGTACCCAGAACACAGCACTAGCTATCATCTGACTAGGACAGAATACCCCTGGGATAATCAGTTCCCTCCCTCATTCTGGACAGTGTGCTACCCTTTGGGGTTTTTGTGTTTTTTTCTTTTTGGCTAGATAGTGTTAAGAAACTCCTAGTGAGGAAACTTTCCCAATGCTCATCGGTAGCTGCTCTAAATTTTAGAGTTTTAGAGTTTCACTTTGGATGATTTACCCAGAGTCATGTGGCCAATATGTGTTAGAAGCAAGCCTTGAATCCAAGTCTTTCTTGATTCCAAAGTGATGGCTCTGTCCATTTTCCCAGAAAGCCTCTCTGTTATCTTACCACTTTTTGAATAGCAATAAAAAAAATTAACTGAATGTTTTGTGGTTCTGATAGCCAAGCTTGGGCATTGGAGGAGGATGAAGGTGAAATCTGTGAATATGGGATATTGCAGATTGTCCAGTCAACAAGCATTTATTTGCTTTTTTTTTTTCCTTTTTGCTGAGGCAATTGGGGTTAAGTGACTTGCCCAAAGTCACACAGCTAGGGAATGTTAAGTGTCTGAGACCAGATTTGAACTCAGGTCCTCCTGACTTTAGGGCTGGTGCTCTATCCACTCAACAAGCATTTATTAAGCACCTATTGTGTACCTGGTATTGGGTTAGACCTAAGGATAGAAAGAAGAAAAAAAAAAAAAAAGAATTCCTTTCCTGACTGTAGTGAACTCCCAGTTTAATGAGGTAGGCAACATGAAAACTACATACAAAAAAAAAAAAGATAGATATAGGAATAATAGCAAATGATTTCAGAAGGAAAATGCTAGAATTAAGAGAGATTAGGAAAGACTAATTGTAGAAGGCAGTGTTTTGGCTAAGAAAGCCAGGAGGCAAAGATGAAGAGGGAGTTTCCAGGCTTTGAGTCATTCATTAGATGGAATGTCTACAGGCTGCTGTCACTGGATTGTAAATTACATGAAGGGAAATAAGATGTAAGACTAGGAAAAGTAGGAGGGATTATGAAGGGCTTTAAACGCTAAACAGAGGTTTTTATATTTGATCTTGAAGATGATAGGGAGCCACTGAAGTTTATTGTGCAAGGATGACAGAGGTAAATTTGCATTTTAAGGTCATTTTGACAGCTGAGAGGAAAATGTCCTGAAGTGGGGAAAAGTCCTTGTTGCAGTAGTCTTAAGAGTTTAAACTATATGAGCCCTTTGATCTCAGAGGCAAGTTGAATGAGTCAGGAGACTCAGAAAAAAGTTCCAGTTTATTATGCTGCACAGCCTTGTTGATATACATTTTTGCAAGTGTGATCAGCTCATGAACAGTAGACAATCCCCAATCACCATTCAGAGAAGCAGCTCGTGGGCTTTGCGTATGCATGGTACCTACCATGGGTCGGGGAGGAGAGCCGACCCAGTCACGTCAGCAACCTGCTCACAGGCTAGAGGCCCTGTCAAGGCATCCCTGCTCAAGAGCAACTAGCTGTGACCCTCAGGCTCAACCCATTCCCATGCCATGTACCAGTGCTCCTTGCTCAACAGGGGTGTTTCTGCAACGTGGCAGAAAACTTATTGGGCACCAGAGGTCAAGGTGGCCTCAGTATTCCCTCTCAGCAGGGTCCCATAGCCTAGCAAGACCTGAGACAGAGATGGGACAAGACCAGAAGGCTGGGACAGTGTCAGAAGAGGATGGTGGGGTGATAGACAAAAGATACTGCAAAGATGGACTCTATGGGACAAGATAACTGATTAGATATGAGAAGGGAGAGAGGGAGAGACAGAGGGAAGAATTGAGAATGGTAACGTTGGCAAACTAGAGTGGCTGATAAGATAGTCGTGACCTTGACAGAGGTAGGGAAATTAGGAAGAAGGAATGTTTTAATTCAAAGGAAGGTAAAGTGTTCCGGCTTTGTATTTGTTAAATTTAAGATGTCGGGCAGCTAGGTGGCGCAGTGGATAGAGCACCAGCCTTGAAGTCAGGAGGACCTGAGTTCAATTCTGGTCTCAGACACTTCCTAGCTGTGTGACCCTGGGCAAGTCACTTAACCCCAATTGCCTCAGCAAAAAAAAATTTAAGATGTCTATGGGCCATTCAGTTTGAGAAGGTCAATAGGCAGTTGGAAATGTTAGACAACGTTAGGAGAGAGATTAGGGCTGGATAACTAGATCTGAGAACCATCTGCACAAAAATGATCATTGAATCCATGGGAGTTAACCAAATGAAGTAGTATAGAGTGAGAAGAGGCCCTGAAACAGCACCTTGGGGAAATGATATGGATCAGTTAGCAGAAATGATATGGATGAAGATCTAGCAAAGAAGGCTGGACCACAAGCCACTAGGGAACAGGAACTAGGGTTTTTGTTTTGTTTTGTTTGGGGGAGGGGGTCCGTCATTGGCCTATCTTTGTATCTCCAATGTCTGACACATTGTAGAGGTCTCCTCAAGAAGTTTAGCCACCAAAGGTAAGAGAGATGGAGAAAAATAGCTTTTAGATGAACAAATCATAGTCATAGTAAATGTCACTAGCCTTCCTGAATCCCTTAAAGTTCCAACCAAAATCCTATCTCCTACAAGAAGTCTTCCCCAACCCCTTTTAATTCCAATGCCTTCCCTCTGTTAATTATTTCCCATTTACACTGTATATAGCTTGCATTGTGTGTGTGTGTGTGTATATATATATATATATATATATATATTCATGTTGTCATCTGCCCTCCTGTCATTAGATTGAAGCTCCTTAAGGAGATGTCTTTTGCCTCCTTTTGCTTCCCCCCCTCCCCCGTGCTTAACATAGTACCTAACACATAGTAGGTGCTTAATATTTTTATACTGCAAAAGTTGTATTGTATGTGTGTTAATTGCTTTGCTGCTCCCTCTCTCCATTGTTCATTATGGAGAATTATCCAAGTAGTAGGAGGGTGGTGGATAGCGATCTATTTGGAAATTTAAGTAGTATAAAACCAAAACGCATCAATACGAATTGGACAAAACAAACGCTCCCTTCCTTTTCTTGGCTTTGGCAGGTCTTGTTTCCTGCCTGACAAGCTGCTTGGCCACACCGCGCAGCAAGAGGGGACCTTCCCAGGGTCGCCCCCGTCAGTCTACCGGAGCGTCTGGCAGAAGTTTGCGCGTCAGTCCGAGGAGGAGAGAGACGCTCTCCTGCAGGACGATTTCCCCAAAGGCTTTCTCTGGGGCGCTGCCAGCGGGGCCTTTAACGTGGAGGGTGCCTGGGCAGAAGATGGGAAAGGAGAAACCATCTGGGACAGGTTCGGGCACGAGGGCCGCGCCGAGAACAAGGCGGCGCCAGACGTGGCGGGTGACGGCTACCACAAGGTAGCCTACGACATCGCTCTCCTCCGCGGCCTCCAGGCGCAAGTCTACAAGTTTTCCATCTCGTGGTCTAGGATCTTCCCCACAGGCTACAAGAGTAGCCTCAACCAGCGCGGGGTAGCCTACTATAATAAGCTGATTGACAGCCTGCTGGACTCCCGCATCGAGCCGATGGTGACCCTGTTCCACTGGGACCTGCCCCAGGCCCTGCAGGATCATGGAGGCTGGCAGAACGAGAGCGTGGTGGAGGCTTTTGTGGACTATGCAGCTTTTTGCTTTGCTACCTTTGGGAACCGGGTGAAGCTGTGGGTCACCTTTCACGAGCCTTGGGTGATAAGCTACGCAGGCTACGGCACCGGCCGGCATGCCCCAGGCATCTCTGACCCAGGGGTCGCCTCCTTTAAGGTACGGGCTGCCCTAGGAAGTCTGTTAATCCGAAAGCACTGATGAAGGTATAAGTTTGACACTCTGCTAGGTGCTGAGAGTACAAAGAAAAGCAGAGCTAGAGTCTCTCCCCTCAAGGAGTTCACATTCATTAATCCACTATTAATAAAGGATATCGAGTATATCCCCCTTCCCTCAGGTAACAGATAACATTTCTGACAATTGCTCTGTGTGGGCACAGTGTGCCCACACAGAGCAATTGTCAGAAATGTTATCTGTTATTACCTCCTTTCCCAAATTAACCAATCAGACATCTTCAGGTACAAAGAGAAAGCCTTTATTTAGTCCTTGCAGGAAGAAGTCCAGACACACACCTGGAAGCCATCCCCAACTCCTGCCAAGCGCTCCTGAACCTGGCCAGCTTCTGGCTTGTCCAAGATTTAAAAAGCTAAAGACCCGAGCCTTTTCATTGCATAGACTAAAAGGAGATAACCATCCTTGACCAATGGTCTCCAATGTTGTCTGCTTCCTGTGGATGAGGTCACTTCCTGTAATTTCACCAACTTCCTGCGTCCCAGGGTTCAAGGCCTGGGAATAGGGATCATGTGACTTACGCCTAGTCTCATAAACTTGAGAAATCTTCATCCCATCAGTCCCATTCAGTTCCACCAAAATCCTCTAACTTGAAGAGACCTCAAATGCTACCCTTTTATTTTATATATAGGAAGCTGAGGTTTAAGGAGATTGTGTTCAACCTTGAGTAGTAAGCTTCAGAAATGAGATTTGAACTCAGATATTCCAACTCTGGAACCAACATGCTTTCCACAGGAAGGAGGGCTGTCTCTTTTTCTGTAAAATCTTCTTTCCATGGCAATGTGCCCTAAAGTAGCTATTAGTACCGAACTGTAGTTTTTCTTACTATTCATTGCTATAATTTAAATTCCATTCAGGGCTTTCCTGGCAAGATGACAGAATGAGACAATCTAATAGTCACGCAGCTCTCAAAAATGAACAAAGAGAAATAGCTATTAAAAAAAAAAAGCTAACCACAATAACTCATCAAAATTTTAAAATGAGCAGAGTAGTGATACAATTACATGCAGTTCAAAAAAAATTTTAAAGGACTGCACTAAGATACTATGAGGAAATCCTGAAAATGCATGTATCTTATTGGAAAATGAAACTTTAAAGAGATATGGAACTAAGGTCTTCTTGACTAAAAACCCAGTACTTTTGTCTCACTATCTTTTGGAGAACTAAACAAACCAATACATGTATGTATGTATGTATGTATGTATGTATGCATTGTGTGTGTACACACACCCATACATATATGTGCATATTCATGCAAAACAAATTTTCATGTGAGCCATGCCAAAATTAAGAGAAAAACAAAGAAAGAAAGGTAAAAAGAAAAAAAAGGAAGAAAGAAAAAACAAGGAAGGAAAGAAAGAAGGCAGAAAGAAAGGAAGGAAAAGAGAGAGTAAAGGAAGAAAGAAAAGAAGAAAGGAGGGAGCAAGAGAGGGAAGGAGAAAGGAAGGAAAAAAGAAATATGCATTAATCTGCACTCTGACTCTATCATCTTTTTATCTGGAGGGGAGTAGCAGGGAGTAGCAGAATGGTAAACAATTATGAGTCTTAGAATTGTTTATCATTCTGTTGTTTAGAGCTCCTAAGACTTTCAAAATTAATACCGTGTTGTTATTGTTATTGTATAACAATTGTATATTGTTCTGGTTCTGCTCACTTCATTTTGTATCAGTTCTACAAATCTTCCTAGGTTTTTTGAAACTATTCCCTTCATTTCTTATAGCAAAATAGTATTCCATTACAGTTATCTCCAATTGGTGGGTGTCCCCTCAGTTTCCAATTTTTTGCCACTGCAGAAAGAGCTGCCATTTTCTATATTTGGGTTCTTTCCCTTTTTTGATTCAATTCAATAATCATTTATAAAGTGTCTAATATGTACCAGACACTGCACTAAACGTGGGGATACAAATAAAAGAAAAACAGTTCTTGCCCTCAAGGAGCTTACAATTCTATGGGGAAAGACCACAAACAAAAGAAAGCTGAACAGCTGGATGAGGATGGAAGAAGAACCAACTAGGGTTGAGGGGAGTGGGAAGTGAGGAAGGCATGATGTTCCATAGAGCCTCAAAATCAAGCAGTGCCTCAGATGCAAAATGGAGAATTACTTGGAAAGTTCTGAAATTTCTGATCCTTCTATAAAGGAAGGCTTGGGGAATTTCCTGCTCTACCCTCCAGCCCTCCAAGTAGAGGGGAAAGGCAATTGAGGGAGTTGGGGTGTTGTCTACTAAAAATTAAGTCAATCAGCTTAGGGATGAGATTTCAGCTGTTGAGATAGCAAATTCAAAGATGCAATGTGGGGTGACAGAGAACTGATTTGGAAAGACCTAAATTCAGATTTTCCTCATTCCACCTCTGTCCAGTGTTGTGTCTACTGTAACCTAAATCCCCCAAGCAGTCCTCTAAGAGGGATCTGAGAGGTCATAAAATCCAACCCCCTAATTTTTACAGCTAAAGAAACTGAGGCACAGAGAGGTTAAGTACCATGCCCAAAGATGGGGGATGGGAGGGCCTAATATAACAGTTGAGCTCAGCTCTTCTGATCCTAAGGCCAGCTGCCCAGATACTCTGAGGCAGTCCTAAAAACAGAAGTTGTGGATCTGGTGTCACTCTAGAAAGAAGTACTCTAGGGGCAGCCAGGTGGCGCAGTGATAGAGCACCAGCCCTGAAGTCAGGAGGACCTGAGTTCAAATCTGGTCTCAGACACTTTACATTCTCTAGCTGTGTGACCCTGGGCAAGTCACTTAACCTCAATTGCCTTAGCAAAAAAAAAAAAGAAAGAAAGAAAGAAGTGCTCTCCTGCTCTGGAGTTCCCAGCACCAGTGACAGTAGGCTCCCAGAACCCTGCAAAATAAATAAGCATCCCTCAATAATGTTTTCTGCTTTTCCTCCTTCCCTCCTTTCCCAAGGTGGCTCACTCCATTCTTAAGGCCCACGCCAAGGCCTGGCGCTATTACGACTGCCACCAACGCGCCCAGCAGCGTGGCCAGGTCGGGATCGTGCTGAACTCGGACTGGGCTGAGCCCTACTCTGCCGAGAGGGAGGATGTGGAGGCAGCAGAGCGCTACCTGCATGCCATGCTGGGCTGGTTTGCCCACCCACTCTTTGTGGATGGCGACTACCCCGCCTCGCTGAAGGCCCAAATCCAGCTGAAAAACCGGCAGTGTGGCAGCGCCATTGCCCACATCCCCGCCTTCACCGAGGAAGAGAAGCTTCTCTTGAAAGGTTCCTCTGACTTTCTGGGCCTGTCCCATTATACCTCCCGCCTGGTTAAGGATGCGCAGAACGGCTCCTGTGGCCTAGACTATGACAGCCTCCACGGCTTCTCTCAGCATGTGGACCCCAGTTGGCCCCAGACTGCATCTCCTTGGCTTCGGGTGGTCCCCTGGGGTCTCAGGAGGCTTTTACAGTTTGCGTCCCTGGAATACACCAAAGGGAAGGTTCCGATCTACCTGGCTGCCAATGGCCTGCCAACAGAAGGCAGAGACCTTGATGACTCTGCACGACGAGACTATTTCAGTCTGTATGTCAATGAAGTGCTCAAAGGTAAGGGCTCCTCTGGCGGCATTAGAGTTCCATAAAACTATCCAGGTAGTATCTTTAGAGTTATACATACTTAGTTACTAATCAAATCAGATTGTTTTGTTTTGTTTTGTATTTGTATTTGAAATTGAATACCCCAAAGAATCAAATCTTGCTTATTTCATTGTACTTTTGTCTTTTGTTTAAAAAAAAAAAAAAAAGGAGGCAGTATATGGAGTAATCAGTGACTACTATATTATCTTACTCAATTTTTTTCTTCTAACATTACATAAATGTCTGGAGTCTATTTGGTTTAGAGACCTTCAGTGAATCAATGTGGCTGGAAATATTACAAAACAAAAATGCAAAAACTTTTCTGTGGTAATCACTATTTGCAAAATCTCTAATCTATATTGTACAAGTAGCCCTCATTTTATATAATAAGTACCAGGGGGGAAAAAAAGGCAAGGGCTCACACATCTCTAGTTCTTTAAAGTTTATGGAGCACTTTTTTTTTTTTTAATAACAATTCAGGGATGTTAGGTGGAACCAGCATTACTATCCCCATTTTACAGATGAGGAAACTGAGGCTTCTAGAAGCTAAAAATCAGAGCCAGGATTTGAACTGTCTTGACTACGAGTCCTGCATTGTCTACTATTTTGTTATAGTGGTTATCTTTGTCTTTCTCCAATCCATCACCCGTATTTCTTCTACCTGGAATTCCCTCTCCTTAACCTCTTTCCTTTCCAAATTTTACCCAATCCCAGTACTCAAATGAAGCCTATGTCATTCCAGCCCACTTTCATCTTTCACATACCTCTGTATCCCTCTTTAACTGCCCCCCCATTTCTACTTGAATTGTTGTCTGTATCACACATTTGGGTACTTGAGTAACAGTGAAAGTGTATGATTAAGTGTTTCATCTATGTATGTATGTTTACATGTATATATGTACACATGCAATGCATGCATGTACATATAAATTATATATGCACACACATGTGTGTATATATGTATGTATAAAATACACACACACTATTTTATCATTTCATTTGTTTTCAAAAGTAGATTTATGGGCACATTTCATGCTATTAGCCCTGGGTGCAAAATTTTAAGTTATAAGTCGGAACAGGTAGCAAGTGGGAGACTCAGGAGGTAAATTTAAGTCTCAGTTCTCCAAATCCAATATTTCTTCTACTATACTATGCTGCTTCTCACAATATTAAAAAAAAAAGTTTATATTACAGGGCATTTTAAATTTACAAAGTTGTTGTTAAGTGGTTTTCAATCCTGTCCTACTCTTTATGACTCCTTTTGGGGTTCTCTTGGCAAAGATACTTGAATGCTTTGCCATTTCTTTCTCCATTTCATTTTACAGAACAGGAAATTGAGGCAAATAGGACTAAAGGACTTGCCCAGGGTCACCCAACTAATAAGTATCTGAAGTCACATTTGAACTCAGGTTTTCCTAATTCCAGGCCCAGTACTCTATCCACTCCACCACCTAGGTGCCTTAAAAGTTATAAATATTTTGTATGATATGCTTCTTTTGAAATCGTGTAAGAGTAAGAAGAGATGTCAGAAGCCTCCAATCTGAGCCCCTCATTCTACACAAGAGGAGACTAAGGCCCAGGAAAGTGAATCACCTAAGATCACACAGCTAAGTGTCAGGGGAAGAATTTTGATACTAGTCTTCTGATTCCAAAGACCTATTTCCTTATCATAATATTATTTTAAAAATGAGGAAACAACCTCAGAGAGGATGTGACTGAACCAACCTCATCCAATTAAAAGATGATAAAAGAACTAGAAATCAAACTTTTGTCTCATTCTAAGTCCAAAGCTTTCTTTGAAGTTGTAGTCACACAATCACTGCCTAATTTTTATACAATTAGCTTGTGTTTAACTATAGCGTAACTTGATTGAATCAGGCCTTCATACACAAGTCCAGGTAGTGTAATGTATCTCCAAATACAATGGATCCCAACTTATGATTCTAAATCTTAAAGTGCTATTTGAATAATACTTCATTCATGCCTGTTTAGTGACAGACTAGGGTATTAACCATCTGTTTCTTCCAATAATCCCTAGAATGTTTGATTTATTTATTATTTTATCATTAAAAAAAGTTTAGTAATTTTGTGCTAGTGACACCTGAGGTAGATAAGGAAAGTAGCGAAACAATTTCAATGAGGTTTTTTTTGTTTTGTTTTGTTTTTTGTAGTATAAATATCAGTGGGTTGTATGTACCCATGGAAGACTTTTCTAAAACCATGGAAAATGTTTATAGTTGAAACTTGAGTGCAAGTTGATTAGGTGCAAGAGATAAATGTGTGCCTTTCTTTCATCGGGAGTGACAAAAAATATTAATTAGCTACCTCTCTTTGAAATATGAACACTTCTGAGTCTTTCACATGGAAAAGAAAACTAAAAACCAACAAAAAGAGAAGACAAAAAGGTTTTAATGTTCACCAATCCAATTCTGTTTTCTCTTCTTAGCTATCAAGTTGGACTCGGTGGATGTTCGGTCCTACATTGTTCGTTCCCTCATTGATGGCTTTGAAGGCCCCTCGGGTTACAACCAAAGATTCGGGCTACACTACGTGGATTTCAAAGATGGCAGCAGACCCAGAACCCCCAGGAAGTCTGCCTATTTTTTCTCCAGCCTTATAAAAAAGAATAGCTTCTTAACTAAAAAGATGGACAGAACTTCTCAGCCATTCATTCACAGCCCTCCCAGCAAAATTCCTCTTGTTTGGGGACCCTCAGAGGTTCCTTCCAAGGCTAAGGTAGTTTGGGAAAAATTCTCCAGCCAATCCAAGTTTGAAAGAGATCTCTTCCACCAGGGAACATTTCCGGATGACTTTGTCTGGGGTGTGTCTTCCTCCGCCTATCAGATCGAAGGAGGCTGGGATGCAGATGGGAAGGGCCCCAGTGTTTGGGATAACTTCACCCATACGCCTGGGAATAATGTGATCAACAATGATAATGGAGATGTAGCTTGTGACAGTTACAATAAATTGGAGGAGGATCTTAATATGCTGAGAGCTTTGAGAGTCAAGGCCTATCGCTTCTCCCTCTCCTGGTCTCGAATTTTCCCAACAGGGACAAATGATTCTGTCAACAGCTACGGAGTTGGCTACTACAACCGGCTCATTGATGGCTTGGCGGCCAGCAACATCACTCCCATGGTGACCTTGTACCACGGGGACCTCCCCCAAGCCCTGCAGGATATAGGGGGGTGGGACAACCCTTCCTTGGTCGAGCTGTTTGACAGCTATGCAGACTTTTGCTTCCACACTTTTGGGGATCGGGTCCAGTTCTGGATGACGTTTAACGAGCCCACGAACCAGGCCTGGCTAGGCTACGGCGAAGGCGTATTTCCCCCAAATGTGAAGGATCCCGGCTACGCCCCTTATAGAGTGGCCCATACCCTCATCAAAGCTCACGCCCGGGTTTACCATACGTACGATCAAAAGTACAGGCAGAGTCAGAAAGGAGTCATTTCCCTGAGCCTCAGCACCCACTGGATGGAGCCCAAGTCGCCACATTCGCCGAGGGACGTCGAGGCGGCCGACAGGGCTCTGCAATTCAGCTTGGGCTGGTTTGCCCACCCCATCTTCAAAAACGGAGACTACCCCGACGCTATGAAGTGGAAAGTGGGCAACAGGAGCGAGCTGCAGAATCTGCCCACCTCCCGCCTCCCCCGCTTCACCGAGCAAGAAAAGGAGTACATCCGGAACACGGCGGACGTCTTCTGCCTCAACACCTACTCTACCAAAGTCGTTGCACACAGGACTCCTCAGCTCCAGCCTCCCTCATACGAGAGCGACCAGGAGAGGGCCGAGGAGGAGGAGGCGTCTGGGTTGCCCAGCGCCCTGCACCAGGCAGTGCCCTGGGGGATGAGGAGGGTCCTGAACTGGATCAAGGAAGAATACGGGAACAAGCAAATTTACATCACTGAAAATGGAGTGGGACTCAAGAACTCGCAACTGGAAGACACAGACAGGAAGTTTTTTTACAAAACGTACATCAACGAAGCTTTGAAAGGTAGGTGGGCTTCTCAGACTGCGTGCAGGAATGTCAGATGCCATGTGGGTCACGTGCCTGGGATTGTTTGGCAGAAGAATCTGAGTTCTCTTAACACAGGCTCTATTTTAAGTGGTATCTTCTGTTTTTCATAACTAAAATCCAGTGTTTCTGAGGGTATCCTGAGTTCTGTCTGCACAGTACTGTAGACTTCCTACCTGCTTCTTTTCCTCTCACACAGTTAATCTACCCAGTGGTACATAAACTTCTCAGTTAATCAGAGCTGACTCCTTGAGCTTGATGAACTATTGTTGTTCAGTTTAAAAATTCAACACAGCATCTAGTTCTCTTTAAAATACTAGGAAGAGGGGCAGCTAGGTGGCGCGGGGATAGAGCACCAGCCCTGAAGTCAGGAGGACCTGAGTTCAAATCTGGTCTCAGACACTTAACATTCCCTAGCTGTGTGACCCTGGGCAAGTCGCTTAACCCCAATTGCCTCAGGGGGAAAAATAGTAGGAAGGAAAGAAGGAAATGAGCATTTATTGAATACCCATTGTGTTACTCTACTTACAAATATTATCTCATTTGATTCTTGCAACAACCCTGGGAGGTAGGTGCTATAATTATCTTCATTTTACAGTTGAGGAAACTGTCGGGCAACAGTTAAGTGACTTGCCCAGGATCACACAGTTAGCAAGCATATAAGGCTGAATTTTTCTCATACCCCCAGTGCTCTGTATCATGTAGCAACCTCAATTCACAAAGTAAAACTATTCTTTGACTATTCTCTCTTTGAAATTTCATCAGCCTACAGTCTGGATGGTGTCAACCTCCGAGGATATGTGGCATGGTCCCTGATGGACAGCTTTGAATGGCTGAATGGCTACAGTGTCAAGTTTGGACTCTATCAAGTAGATTTTAATGACCCCAACAGACCCCGGACTGCAAGAACTTCCGCCAGGTACTTCACAGAAGTTATTAGCAACAATGGCATGCCATCGGGCAAGGAGGATGAGTTTTTGTATGGAGAGTTTCCCAAAGGCTTTATCTGGAGTGCAGCCTCTGCCGCCTATCAGGTAAGGGGAGAGCAGGGGAGGACGTCGGTGATCTCATTCACCATGCTTGTTTTGTTTCCTGGATGTGACCAAAATGTCTGAAGAAACCGAGCTGAGCTGGGGCAAATGTTACAGGATCACGCCTGAGTTGGAATGAACTTCAGAGTCCATCTAATCCAACCTATACTTAAAGATTCTTTCCAATTCTGATCCAGTGAATTGTTATCTATCTCTTGCTTGATGACAGTCCATTCCACTGTCCCCAAGCCTAAATTTTCCTGACCCCAAGCCTAAATTTGTTCCCTTCCAATCAATGCCATTTGGTCCTGGCTTTGCCTCCAGGGCCAACAAGAACAATCCACTTACCTCTTCCCAATGGCAAATTTTCAAATATTGGGATAGTATTTCTCTTTTTAAAATTTTATTTAACACTTAAATGCAAAATAAGAAAAAAACAAAGTAAAAAGACAGAAAAAGAAAAAAAATATCAGGGAGGATTCAAAATATGTAACAATAAATTTCCATTTCAAGAAAACATATGTAACAACAGAACACATTATATTCATGACTGTCCATCTTTTCTTTGCTTCCTTGTAGGTTTCTTTTGTTCTCTGATGTGTACTTATTTACTTTATATTTCCCCCCCTTTTCTCCCCCCACCTCACCCAAATATACTACAGAATCAGATATATGTATGTGTATAAACACATACATATATCTATATACATACATATATACATATGTGTATATCTGAAAAAAATAGTAATATGACTGACATATAACGTAGATTTCTCTCATGATTGAATCTTTTAAGTTTGACTTTGTCTGAGATCAATGATTACCACCCCTACTTTTTTCCCTCATAAATTCTATTCCTGATCATTGTTATTGTGTGTATATTTCTTTGTTGTATGTATATCTCATTGTTATTTGTGTATATCTCTTATTTCCTATCCTGATACAGTATTTCTGGAGAAAGTGGAGTCAGGTGTATTCAAAATAAAAGCACTTAATAAAAATCACTCAAGTTATAAATATTTAAAATCAGTCATTTTGATTTCTTTACCTGCCCCTTCCACTCAGAGAAATCATTCAAATTCAGCTGACATTTATTAATCTGCTTTATACAATGCAGTGTGATAGATGCCAGAGATACAAAAATTGTTATAACAAACTTATAATAGCAAAAGGACACATGATCCATAGACCAGGGTATGAACTCCCACTGCCCTGACAAATTCATAGTTTTATACCCAATTCACTTTCTAAGAAGCCCTGAAAATAAAAACAAAATATTGCTCCTCTCCAAGAAAAGAAGTATATAAAGGGATTAGATGCTTCTACCTGAGCCCTTTTAAGGAATTTCAAACTAGTGAAGTCTGTATTGTCTTCCTGCTTTGCAACAGGAAATAATCCTACTCTGCACATGTTGAGTTTAATTTAATGTCTTAATCCATAAAGAATTGGGATTCTCTATGCTAATCACACAGAGGTGCAGGTTTGAATAGTCCAAGAAGGCAATTAGGAATCTGCATAGTACCCTCGAGAGAAATGCTTCACAAACTTTTTTTGTTTAACTTTTAATTTTGAGGGAAACATAACATTTTTTAAAATGTCATGCTGCTTTTTTGGGAAATTTGGCTTCGTTATGTGACAACTTGGGAATTTGTCTGCCATACTCTAAAAAGAAAGTCTAGCTCTACTTCCTTTTCCTCCTCTTTACCAACCAGTATTTTTAATATTTTTTTATTTTTATTTATTTTTTTATTAAAGCTTTTTATTTGCAAAACATATGTATGGGTAATTCTTCAACAATGACCTTACAAAGCTTTCTGTTACAAATTTTTCACCCCAACTCCCCACCCCTCCCCTAGATGGCAGGAAATCCACTACATGTTAATTATGTTAAAGTACTTGACAATTTGAATATATGTATACATATTTCCACACTTATTGTTGTGCCAGAAAAATCGTATCTAAAGGAAAAAAATCAGAGAAAAGAAACACAATGCAAGCAAACATCAATAGAGAGCATGAAAATGTTATGTTGTGGTTCACATTTCACATTCCTCTCTCTGGGTGTATATGGCTTTCTTCACTGAACAATTGGAATTGGTTTGAAGCATTTCATTGTTGCAGAGAGCCATGTTCATCAGAATTGATCATCATATAGTCTTGTTGTTGCTGTGTATAATGATCTCCTGGTTCTGCTCATTTCACTCAGCATCAGTTCATGTAAGTCTCTCCGGGCCTCTCTAAAATCATCCTGCTGGTCGTTTCTCACCGAACAATAATATTCCATAACATTCATATACCATAATTTATTCAGCCACTCTCCAATTGATGGGCATCCATTCAGTTTCCAGTTTCTAGCCACTACAAAAAGGGCTGCCACAAACATTCTTGCACATGTAGGTCCCTTTCCTTCCTTTAAGATCTCTTTGGGATATAAGCCCAATAGAAACACTGCTGGGTCAAAGGGTATGCACAATTTGATAACTTTTTGAGCATAGTTCCAAATTGCTCTCTAGAATGGTTGGATCCTTTCACAGTTCCACCAGTAATGCATCAGTGTCCCAGTTTTCCCCATCTCCACAGGTCTGAGAGGTAAACTATCCAACCAGCATTTTTAAAGTATTTACTTTATTACAGATATCAGCTCCAGAGATACAAATTATTTTTCCCAGTTATGTTCAGATGTTTAATTTAGGGACTTGAGTTAATGAAGTGCTCTAGAGGTGAGGAGGGATTTATTTTAAATAATGAAGTTTGCTAAATGTTTGTGGCAGCCCTTTTTGTAGTGGCAAGAAACTGGAAATTGAAAGGATGCCCATCAATTGGAGAATGGCTTAATAAATTATGGTATATGAATGTTATGGAATTTTATTGTTCGGTAAGAAACAGCCAGGAGGATGATTTCAGAGAGGCCTGGGGAGACTTGCATGGACTGATGCTGAGTGAAATGAGCAGACCCAGGAGAACATTATACACAGCAACAAGACTATACGATGATCAATTCTGATGGACATGGTTCTCTTCAACAATGAGATGATTCAAACCAGTTCCTACTGTTCAGCGATGAAGATAGTCATATACGTCCAGAGAGAGGCCTGAGGGAACTGAGTGTGGACCACAACACAGCATTTTAACGCTTTCTGTGAATATTTCCATGCATTTTGTTTTCCTTCTTAGGTTGTTTTTTTTTTTTTTCTCTCTTTCTAGATCCGATTTTTCTTGTGCAGTAAGATAACTGTGTAGATATGTATACATGTATTGGATTTGTCATATAATTTATCCTATTTAGCATGTATTAAATTACCTGTCATCTAGGGGTGGGGGGGAGGAAAGGAGGGGAAAAGCTTGGAACAAAAAAAAAAGTTTTGCAAAGGTCAATGTAGAAAAATCACTCATATGTTTTGTAAATAAAAAGCTTTTAATACAAAAAATAATGAAGTTTGCTCTTATCATTTTGAGGTTGAAGGTGCTTGGAGAGCTGATGGCAAGGGCCTCAGTATCTGGGATACCTATTCCCACACTCCACTAAGGATTGAAAATGATGACACTGGGGACGTTGCCTGTGATAGCTATCACAAAATCCAAGAAGATCTGGCGGCTCTTCAGAATCTTGGCGTGTCCCACTATCGCTTCTCCATCTCCTGGTCTCGGGTTCTCCCTGATGGGACTACTAGGCAAATCAATAAAGAGGGGCTCAACTACTATGAAAGACTCATCGATGCACTAATAGCAGCCAACATTACACCTCAGGTAAGAGAAGGGGCTGGGGAAGGGGATTTGGCTAAAAGGAAGATGGTTAAATCAACCGGGACGGCAACAGTTCAAATACTCTGTTTAGCCAAAAGGCACATAAGTTTAAACAAGTGTTTCTCTCTCTCTCTCTTTCTTTCTCTCTCTCTCTCTCGCTCTCTCTCTCTCTCTTTCTCTCTCTCTCTCTCTCTCTCTCTCTCTCTCTCTCTCTCTCTC
>JAJPUD010000791.1:381850-453583 GCA_023553655.1 Myrmecobius fasciatus | reverse complement strand
TTTTTTTTTTTTTTTTTCCTGTCTTCCTGGTTGGGGTGAGTGGAATGGAAGAGGGAGTGGGCTCCAGGGAAAGAGATGAGCATGAATAAAGGTAAAGAGGAGAAAATAAAAATATTATCTCTGACATTTAGATGGTGCTTTATGTTTCTGCAAAATGTTTTACATTCCTTATCTTTTTTGCAGAAGTTAAATTACTCATCCATATTCATATGTAAGTGAGCAAGAATTTAAACCTAAGAATAGTCCTGATTCCCAGTCCAATATTCTATCCGCCAAACTGCACTGCCTTTAATTCTTGTCAGTCTGGGTGTGAGGGATATTGTCATTCAGTCAATAAACACTTATTGTCTCCACTGTGCTAGTCACTGAGCTAAATGCTGGGAAAACAAATAAACAAACCAAAAAGAACAAGATGATTCCTGCTCTCTGGGAATCCACTGAACCCAGTCCACATATAATGGACATCATATTGCTTGCCTTCTCAATAGGAGGGAGAAGGGCTGAAGGGAAAAACTCAAAATTTAAAAAAAAAAATGTTCCAAGAAGCCCATAGTATAAGGGGGGAGAGTAAAGCTAAGAGGTAGAGATGAGGAGGGAGAGCATTTCAGGCATAGAGAATAGCCAGGAAAATGTCTGGAGTCTAGAGATAGAGTTGGATCATAGTAAAGATAAAGGCTTACGTGGAATGTATGTGCCGGGTAACAAGGAAGAGTCTGGAGGAGAATCCAATGCTATTCAGGTCCATGTTTTAAGTTTCTGCCATATACAGTGCTCTGTGTGGGACTGGAGATATCAAGCTGAGAAATTAGTCTTTTTTCTTAGGGAGCTTAGAGTCTAGTAAGATTACAAGTACACAAATACCTATAATACAAGTTAGAATGTAGTAGCATACTAGCTAATAGGAATAGCCTGTGTTAGACCATTAGAACCAGGAGACATTGAATGACGAAAAGACTACTTATGGACTGTGTAGTGTGGTCCCCATAAGGGTCATTCTTATGGAGAAGAAACTTAATCACATAGAAAACATGGCCAGATATTATTGGATGATGTTACGTGGCATTGCACAGTTCACAGGGAAAATGTCTCTTCCTCTTTTAGACTAAGATCAATGTCATACATTTCCAATAGAGATGATACCATCTGAGAGAGGACGACTCAGAGTCTTTTATTTAAGTGTATCTTTGCCATTTATTTTGAAAAATCCTAAGTACTTAGAATGTAAAATACATCATTACGAAGTATAAAAAAAAACAAATACATTGAAAATTATTTTGATTTGAGTACCCACTTTGAACTATTCATCTTAAAACTGTAAGATGAATTTAGTTTCTTCCTGAATTAAATGATAGACTGAAATTGGAGTATGTGATGAGAGAGGGCTTTCTCAAGCCTCTTATGGAAAAATCTGAGATTGGAAGTAGTCAGAAGTCTGGATTGGTGACAATTTTCCTGATGTGACATTTTTTTTAAATAGGTGACTATTTACCACTGGGATCTGCCCCAGGCACTCCAGAATGTTGGAGGCTGGGAGAATGATACCATAGTCCAGAGGTTTAAGGAATATGCAGATGTGCTCTTCAGAAGCCTGGGAGATAAAGTGAAGTTTTGGATCACTCTCAATGAGCCCTATGTCATTGCCAATCTGGGCCATGGCTATGGAACAGCTGCTCCAGGTAATGGCCCCAGGTGTGATGTGTTACCTTCTTGATTGGGGATACGCTCTTAGAACCATGAAAGTCCCAGAGTTCAGCTCAGTAGGTAGGTGGGTGCTAACCTGATTGAGTAAGGTCTAAACATTTTTGTGTCACAGAAGGAAAACATAGCCCAGATTCTGATATTTCATCTCTGTATAACAAGCTTGAAAAGAAATGCTGATTTTCTGTCTCCTGAAGCATGGTGTATTGAAACTATAAGGGACTTGAGGAATCATGTAGTCCAATATTCTCATTTTACATATGAGGAAACTGAGGTTCAGGCAAGTCAAGTGACTTGTCCTAAGTGACATGACTAATAAGAGTGTCAGACTTGAATTCAAGTCTCCAGATCTCTAGCTCAGGAGTATTTCCATTACAGTACTGGCTTTATAGAGCCATGGAATCTATAGAACTCATCTTTTTCTTGTCATTCTCCAAACACTAGGTGTCAATAAGTTAATATTAATTACAGTTATAATAAAATGGACTAACATACAAAATGAGAAATTCATTTTCAGAAATGATTAATATGAGAATATGTTTTCCTTCCCTTCCCTAGTAGGAGAAAAAATGAATGCTCAATAATTGAAATTATATATTTATGTACATATACATACATATTTTAAATATAAGCTCCTTGGGAGTATGAATTGTTTAACGCATTGTATTTGTATCCCTAGTACTTGACACCTAATATGTGCCTCAGAAATAATTGTTGGTTGATGATTAAAAACAACAAAAATAGTTAATATACCCCTTGACATAAACACCTTTCATAAATTTGCATGTCTTATTTTATCCATCTTAAATTGTAAACTCTTATAAGATGAGCACTGTTTTGCCTTCCATTCAGAGTCACACACTAAAAGAGTTTTAAACAGTGACAGTGATACTGCTCTGGTGGTCCAGAATGGCCTCCACAGAGGTATACCTGGGCTAAATCAACTCCCTAGAGTGGAAAAGGGAAATTTATAAAATCTATAAAATAGGGTTTTACAAGTTACAAGCCTCCCAGGATTTTTCTAAGGAAAAAATGAGATCATATTTATAAGGTGCTTTACAAATCTTAAAGCATTATGTGAGTGATCATTGCCGTTGCTATCAACGTGTATTTGTGGAGTATCGGTTCTGCCAAGTGGTAAGGAGGATGTGAAGAATTAAGGATGGTCTGGTTGGAGAGATCAGATGTCATAAAGACATGAAGATCTGAAGGACAGCACAAGGCAGTAGCTGATCCACACCTAATGAGGGCTCTAGACTATAAGGAGACCATGGGGCATAAGAAGAAGGGGTGGTTCAAAGAGACCCCTGTGGGACTAGGGACGTTGAGCTAGCTGGGTCTTGGAGGATGGGAGCAGGTGGGTGACGGCAATATTTGTATGGGAGAAAACTGGAGGGGGGACTTTCTGCTGGGAAGTAAGAGAAGACAAGGCTGGAAGAAAAGAGCCACATGGTGGGGGAGTCTATTAGGCCTTGGCAATCGGGGAGGCTCTGATCAATCCCAGGACGACTATCAGCCGAGGGAGGTTGGAGGCTTGAAGGGTAGCTGGAAGGAGAGGCGGGCAGCATCATTGAGCAACAGCATCGATTGCCTGGTGAAAGGCAGATAGGTGCTTCTTCTCTGGCGTAAGCATCCCAGAATTTAGTTATTCTCACTCCATCATGATCCTTTTGTTTCACTGGTGATACGGTAGAGTGACAGACTTGGAATCAGTAAAACCTGTGTTCATATGCTGACACACACTTGTGGAACTCTGGGCAAGGCACTTAATAACTTTGCTCAGTCTCAGTTTCCTAATCTTTAAAATGGGAAAAATGAGAGAGAAATCTACAATTATATGTCAGCCATCTTAATATTGTTTTAGATGTATGTGTATGTATACACATGGCATATATATGTGTTTATGTATATATGCTTGTGGGTATGTGATATATAGGTATATGCATGTGTGTGTATATGTATACATCTGTATGTGTATGTGTGTATATTTTATCGATCTATTGGGGCAGCTAGGTGGTGAATAGAGCACTAGCCCTGAAATCAGGAGGACCTGAGTTCAAATCTGGCCTCAGACACTTAACATTCCCTAGCTGTGTGACCCTGGGCAAGTCACTTAACCTCAATTGCCACAGCAATAATAATAATAATAATAATAATAATAAAAATAAAACTATTCATCTGTGTATCTTCATGCTTAACCGTAGCCTGCTTGGGGGAAATGGGAGGGAGGAGGAAAGGAGAAAAAAGCATAAAGTGCACAGTAGAGAACAAAAGAAAACCTATAAGGAATCAAAGAAAAGAGGTCATGGATATAATGTCTTCTATCATTACATATGCTTTGCTTGAAATGGAAATTTATTGTTACATATTTTGAATCTTCTCTGATGTTCTGTTGGAGACATGACAATATTTTTTTTTCTGTATTTCTTTTTCTATTTTTTTCTTATTTTGCTTTTAACTTTTAAATAAATAAATACAGTTTTAAAAATTAAAAAAGGGGGAATAACAGCATCTACCTTATGGGGTTATTATAAGGATCAAATGAAATACTCTATAAAACACTATGTAAATTCTACTTGTTTTTCAAGTGGTTGTGCTGATTTGAGGGGAGAAGGGGGTTGGCTTTCACTGTCCCCAGATCAGACAAGTGTTAGAGAAGTGCTAGAGGTCCAGGTATACTCTGCTTTTTTGAATCCTGAGTTCATTTGTCTTGTGTTTTGTAGGCATTTCCTTTAGACCAGGCACTGCTCCCTACATTGTTGGCCATAACCTACTGAAAGCTCATGCTGAAGCCTGGCACCTGTATAACGATGTCTACCGAGCCACACAAGGAGGACTGATTTCTATCACCATCAACTGTGACTGGGCAGAGCCCAGGGACCCTTCCAAACAAGAAGATGTGGAAGCTGCGAGAAGATATGTTCAGGTCTGTTTAGTTCCTTTTGTTGTTTTTCTAACTCTCCTTCTTTATCTGTCTGTCCTTCCTCTCCTCTTCTTAGCCCGTCTTTCGTCATCGTGGCACAATGCAGAGAATCGGGATGAGGAAGACCAAAATTCAAATCCTCTCACAAGGCCTGATAGAGATAACTGGGTTGTGAATTAGATAAACCAAATTCTTATTTAGGGTTCACAATTCCACCAACTTGACCCCAAAATTTCCTGCCACTGTCACAGAACATAGGAATTTTCTCCCTGGGACAACCCTGACTTTTATACTTGTAGTTCTGATTCTTAGCTTCCCCTAATCTCAATGTTTTGTCAGGTTTAACAGAGTTGGGTTACAATATGTGCCACCATGTTGTAACATAATACTCATTCCTTGAGTTTGAAGCCTTACGATTTTTGAGTCTCAGTTTTCTGTCAGTTTGAAACAAAGGAGAAATGTATTTTTATTCTCTGCTTTTTATTCTATGTGAAGCTTTATTTGCCCAGATAACTAGGAGTCTTTCCTAGAAAACTCAACAAATTGAGAAAACAAAAACTCAATCGACCAATTTAGCTCCTTTCTCAGTCTGAGTTGAATGACTAAAAGCTGTAGGAAGATGGATAATCCCTTGAAGTTAGCCTATAAAAGATTGACTGTTTTGGTCTCTGAGATGTCTGCTGCAAACTCTGATGGGGGATGTGGGGCAAGAGGAATATTCATCCCCATTGCAGAATCAGGAGGACAGGACAGTGGTCTCTTTTTCCCTACTTTTGGGGTTCCCTCGGATCCCACTATTTTGTCAATGAATCATATTCCTGATGTAGCTCAACCTCCTTTCCTTAAGTCTTTTCCAGATCTATTCCCTAAAGCTTCTCTCCCAAAAGCATACCCTTTCTTCTGAGTCAATCACAGAAACAGACATCGAGTCACTAAGTGGGGAGGGTCAAATGGGGAAGGGAAGCCGGAGCTAGAAGTTTTTCCCACTGACTAAGTATGAACTATCAGCCAAGTTTTTAAGCTCCTGTAAAACAAGAGAGTTAAAGATAGATAAACTCTCAGGGCCCTTTCCAGCTTCAAATAGTATGATTCTGAATGATTTACCATTTATTGGGTTTAGTTATCTTGTTCCAGAGGCACCAGCAAAAATATAAATTAGACCACATTGTAAAGGTGGAGTTAGTTTCATCCCCGAAGGTTTCCTGGAATTGCCGAGTTTGGAGATGAGTTTTGAAGATGGAGAGGTGGGTTGTCTCTCTGGGCAGCATCTCACCTCTTTAAGTTTCAGTTTTATCCTTCATTCCCCTAATTAGTTTATGGGAGGCTGGTTTGCACATCCTATTTTCAAGAATGGAGACTACAGTGAAGTCATGAAGATCCGGATTAGGGACAGGAGCCTGGCAGCAGGACTCAGCAAATCCAGGTAAGAACTCTTCACTTGCAGTTGGTCTAATGGGTATCGGGGCAGGTACTGAGGAGTTTGAGATTCAGGCAATTTCGGCACCAAATGATGTGTTCAGGGTCCAAATGATGTTTTGGGGGTTTAGTGCCAAATGTTGGGGTTCGATCATGTGAATAATTCACAATGACCATTCTCTTTCTTAGGGGAAATTTAATTTTGGATTTCTGACTGAACGCAGTAAGGTGGGTCTACCCATAACCTCCACAGAGGGTGGGACTATAAGGTTAAACTGATCTCCATCAGGGTACTTCCTTGCTTGCCTCAGGAGTAATTTTATCTACTTCAGGGTTTCTTTACCAACTCACTCAGTGACCCAGGACCTCATCAGGATCATCCAGAAAGCTTGTGTCTTCTGAATGGATTATAAGGAACGGTCATTGCTCTGCAGATGTTATCCACCCAGCCAGGAAAAGCATAACAAAATGTGCCCACGATAGGCAATTGAAAGGCACTCCCAAATCAACTTTTAAAGATAAAATTCAGTTGAGAAGGGATTTCAAGGAGAGACCTTGGTCATCAGAACACAAACCCCCATGGAGGGAGGAATCTTGGGACTCCCTGTCATGGGGAAGCAAAGCCCATAGGACAATATTGCTGGAGGTGGCAAAACTTAGGGAAGGAACAGAGTAAGGCCGGGTTTTACCTTACCTGTTAGACTGTGGGAGGAGGAAGCCAGGCCATTCCCAACTTCCTCTTTTCACTAATTACTCCTGCTAAGTGATCAACTCAATTATTTCTTTCTCGTTGAAAGCATATGCGTTGTAAGTGTCCCAGGCACCCACCTTAGCTCTGGCTCGCTCCCTCTGAGTGGCTGTCATCCTCCCAAGGACTCAGCCTGCTCCATCTAGGTGATGAGTTTGAATAAGTGAGTTTATGTGATGATGTGCCATCCCTTCTGTATAGACAAGACATCTCTTGATCTGACATCACCAGGACATGGGTGGGCTTTAAGATTAATTTTCCAAAGAAACCTATTAAGGGACAGCCCACAGCAAGGAAACAGAGAGAAGGAACTTGAGGGAGAAGGACTGAACTGATGAGTTTGTTAGTCTCAGGTCTCTAACAGAACCACAAGTTGATGATAATAAAGGTTCAGATATACTTGATAGTAGACTACTGGGACAGAATATTATAGACATTGTCAGGTGTGATTATTGTATTAGCTGTTTTGGTTTGTTATTCTGTGTTATGACAGTTCATCCTAGTTGGGGCAAGGGGATTGTTTTTCTTCTGAAAATAAAAAGACATAAAGGTATTAACAAAGTATGTTTTTAAAAGAAAATAATTCATGGCGATGCATCTTGCCTAAGAAATATTTGTTGATTTTACTTTTTAATCTTCTCACCTCCCTAAGAATTGTCCTCTATTTTTGAGATTTCAGTGTCAAGATCAAGACAGGGCCAGGAGATGCCATCTTTATTTGCTTCTATTGGGAAAATCCTCCTTGACCAAAGCCATCCAAAATAGTTCCATCTGCACTTGAGCTTTTCAGTAGGGAAAACAAAGAGTTTCCAACAATCAAAGATCCCCTAGTCTTGATCAAATTCCTCCTTTGTGTTTTGTTGGGTGCTGTGAAGAATACAAGAGAACTATAAGACAACCTCTGCTCTTAGGGAGCTTAGGGTCTTATTTTGTTGAGAATAGAAGAGGAAGCAACTACAGCATGTTAAAATCTTAGATAAATTCTAACTGTGGCAGTTATTCAGAGAGATCAAAATGAGAGACCATTGTGGGCTGGAGCAAGCTTCATGAAAGGAGACTGTTTTTTGTCCTTCATTCTCCAAGAGGACTATGACGTGAACTGGATTTAAGTGAGGGAGCGCTGTGCAAAGTCAGCAGTCTCAATTTCTCCTCTGGAGCTGTCTAATCAATAAGAGCCAAAATGATTTAGATTTAAGGCATGGTCCTTAAATAAGAGATGTAGCACATAAATCCTAAGATATCTTGCAAGGTTTTAGCCATCAAAATTTACATTCCTTTGGGCAGAGCACATGCAGGTAAGGGTATGATATAACCTATGTAGAGAGAGGAAAGGGAAGAAAAAAAAAGAGAGAGGGAGGGAGGAAAGAAGGGGACGAGGGGGGGGGTGAGGAAAGTAGAAAGGGAAAGGAGGGAGGGAGAGAGAGATAGATAAAGGTGCTTGTTTGTCCTTTGTTCTTGAAGTATATGACATCAAGGAGATGATGCAAATTAATTGGATTGACATGAAGGAAGCTATACAAAGTCACCAGTCTCAGTTTCAGGGAGGAGTCGGGGATTTGATGAATAAATGGGATGTGGGAGAGGAGTAGGCATCCCAGGTAGGAGGCCAGCACAAGCAGACACCTGGAACCAGGAGTGGACATGATCTTTTCAGAGATCTCAACCATAAAGTATTAGAACTGAAAGCGATATTAAAAATTAAGTAGTCCAACCCCTTATTCTATAGGAAAAAAATCTGAGACCTAGAGTCTTACCCAGAGTCAGTAAGGAGAGCCACCTGACTGAAAGACAGGCTGCTTACTGGGTATTAGAACATTAGATAGATAGCAGGTACTAGGTTGGGTCACACCTGAAGTTTATGATGGCTGTAATGGGAAAAGAGGAAGCTATTGTCAGTTCTTGAGACAGAGAGCCCCATGATGAGCTTGGGTTTCAGACATTTTCTTTTTTTTTTAAATTTAAAATTTTTTTTTTTGGTTTCAGACATTTTCAACCAACTTTTCAGAAATGCCTTCTTCTTGGGAAACAGGCAGGCAGGTGTTTGAGAGGAGGGGCATCTCTAGTAGTTTGTGATTCACCAAACTAAAGGTCACAAAAAAGGACTGAGGCAGGTCCAGAGCAGAACACAATGTCTCCAACCTACCTACCTCCCCAGTGTTTTTCCATGGGTAAAAACTCAAAAAAGACAGATTGTAGTGATCAAAAAGATACTCATGAAAAAAATGCATAGCAATTAGGGGTAATTATATGTGAGCATTTTTTAAAAACACAGAGTGCTGCATGTGATACAACAACAACAAAAAAGACAGAAAAAAGAAAATCTCAAAATGTGTGAGAAAATCTAGTTCACAAAAACTTATTCCTTTTAAATTCTCCCTTCTAAAAATGAGAATTAGACAAAAAAAGTATTCAAAGAAAAGGAAGAAGAAATTAGCTACATAGATATTAATTAAAATATGGAAAAAAGAGAGACAGGAGAGTTATAACATATAAATGTGATGATCTTAAAGCTAAAAATATGTATTGGGTGTTTGTGACAGGGGATTTTTTCAAGTTCAGTCATCAGTTTGTGGGATATAGAATTAGATTGGATGCACCCTGTGGGGCAAACAAGGGCCCCTCTTCAAAGTGAGTATTAGAGAAGTCACAGAAGTTTAACTTGTGTCCTCCAGTGGAGGGGATTTTGTTTTGGTGTTGTTGAGAACAATTGCACATTCCTAGCCTTTCTTTTTTTTCCAACCTAGCCACCTGAGTCACTCTCTCCTATTTACTGGGATCATTGTTTCTATTTGGCAAGCCCATGACATATCTATGCATGTAGGCCATTGAAGGCCTAATCGAGGAGGGAAATATGTCCAGGGGCTCCTTGAGAAGGCCCCTTCTCACTGTCTTTGCCTTTTAACTTTAGGCTTCCAGAGTTTACAGAAGATGAAAAGAAGAGGATTAATGGCACATTTGATTTTTTTGGCTTCAATCATTATACCACTATTCTGGCTTCTAACCTGAATTATACAAATATAATCTCCTCCTATGATGCAGACAGGTAAGCCTGCTGTCCTCACTGATGGAATCAAGAAGTTAACTTCTTAAACTTGAATACAAGTTCTGTTCCTTGCTGCCTATGTAGCTTACCTTCCTGGGATTTGGATCTCTCATGTGTAAAATGAGGGAGCTGGATTAAGGCAGGTAGGTGATGGAGTGGATAGAGCTCTGGGCCTGGAGTCAAGAAGACCTGAATTCCAATCCAGTCTCAGGTATTTCCTAGGGATGTGACTCCAAGCAAGTCATTTAGCCTGTTCCCTCATCTGTAAAATGGGGATAATAATTATACTTGCCTCCCAGTATTGTGAAGATCAAATGAGATAATAATTATACAACGCTTAGCATAGTGGTTTGCACATATAGGCTGTGGTGGTGGTGGTTCTTCCTCCTTTGTTCTGGAAGAGGACCAGTGATATCATGGGGATGATGCTTTGGCTCATTCATTGTGTCAAAAATGAAATAACTCTTGTATTATATAATGTGCCAATTCAAATGTAAGTTACAAGAATTCTCAATTTAATTTTCAAATACATATTTCAGAGATTATATATACATGCACATATCTGATACACACACACATATGTGTGTCTGTGTTTGACCAATAAAATCCCTCCTTCTTACTCTGAGTTCATGATGCTATTGCTACACTGCAAATCTAGAAATCAGCATTTTAAGAACCAGTTAATGGCATTTATCAAGTGTTTACTACGTACCATACACTGTGCTAAGTCCTGGGGCTAGGGCAAAGGGTAGCCTCTGACCTCATTTATTTAGAAGAAAAATAGAATGTATATAACATTTAAGATGTGCAAGGTACTTTAGCATATTTTATCTCATTTGATTCTCAGTATATCCATTTTGCAGATGAGGAAATTGAGACTGAAATGAAATGTGTTTGAGGTCATAAGTAGGTGTCTAAGACAGGACTTGAACTTGGGACATAACTGGACTACTAGTCTAGAATTTATTATAAACTATGTAACTACCCTTCCTATCCCTAGCTAACCTGAAGAAACTTTGAAGGAATTCATCAACTACCTGCCACAGGGCTCTTTCTGCTGCAGTCCTTCCTTTATCTAGTCTCTCAAGTGATTTTAAGATTATAAATGTTAGTCCAGCGGTGTCCATATTAATAATACCAATAATTAGCCATCTAATATCTAATATGGATAATTAAACCACTGAGCTAAGAAAGTGACTCTCTGTCCTTTGTCTTCCCTTTTCCAGGTCCCCTGTTATGAGGGACCTGGAGCATAAAAGGTTATGAATTTCTGATATTAGGGCAAATGAATAATTTTAAGATGAAGGTTTCTGTCTCCTCTCTTTGAGGAAACCTGTTGCTTTGTTGCTCAGTCATAATTCAGTTGTGTCTACACTTGGTGATCCCTTTGGAGTTTCCTGGAGTGGTTTGCCATTGCCTTCTCCAGATCATTTTACAGATGAGAAACTGAGAAACAGGGTTAAGTGCTCAGGGTCACACAGCTAGTATGTGTCTGAGGCCAGATTTGAACTCAGGAAGATGAATCTTCCTAACTCCAGGCCCAGCACTCTGTCCTATGCACTCTTAGCTGCCCTAACCTGTTGTTTCCTCACTGTCAATGACCAGAAAATGTCTCAGGGCTCTAATCTGGACCTCTGTGTGACTATGGTGGGGTATAAAGGTTTCTGGATTCGGAAGGATGCAGCTCCATCTTCATCACTCACCAGCCACTTGACTTGGACGATGTGCTTCATCTCTCTGTATCTGGATTTTTCTCCTCATTTATGAAAAAATGGCCTTGAAATAGCTGGTCTTTAAGGCTCCTCCTTATCAGTCAGTGCCGTGCTGGTCCCCGTGGGTCCCCTTTGTCTTCAGTAAGAAAGAAGAGCCAGTGGGACCAAGTAGGACAAGTTGCCAGCTTGTCTCTGATACTTGCTTACTAGCTTTGTTATACTGTACACCTCAAGCAACTCCGCAGAGCTCAGCTTCCAAGTCAGAGACTGTGGTGGTTGATCGAGGGAGTTTGCTATATGGAGGAAATTATGGAGGAAAGCCTCCTCCTTGTGAGGATTGTGCAGTGCCCAAGTCTAGAGAAGCACAGGTCAGAACTCTCCTTCCCATTTCAGCCACAAATGTTTAGTAAGCCCCTGTACAGGTGATGAAGGAGCTACAAGGCTCTAGTGAGATGTGGACCCCAAGGCATGGAGCATAGGAGGGAGACAGCACGGGGACACAGGCACAAAGTAACACAGAACAAAGCAAACACAGTGCTCTCTGGGTTTGAAGGGAGAGGTCATTAATGAGGGTGAAGAGCACTTAAAGATTCATAAATAATAATGCCTGATGTCGCTCAAAAGAAAGAACCAGTGCAGCTGCTCTTAGCTGGTGTAATCTCATGATAGGGAAGGAAAAAGTGGACAGATAAGAAGCTGGAGCTCAGAGCTTAGGTGATGCAGGGAGGTCACACAGCTAGCAGTGGGGAGCCAGGATTGCCAGCAAAGAGAATGCGTAGCCTGCTGGACCCTTTCGTGAGTTCAGTCAGGTGACTAGAAGAATCCAGGCACTTTTCCTGTGATAAGTATTATGTGAAAGGCCGGGATGGTTGGTCAGTCAGCTGTCAATAAATATATGTATATTCTGTGCTTACCACATGTCAAACACTGTGCTGAGGATACAAAGAAAGGCAAAAACATGGTTCCTGGACTCAAGCACCTTCTGATGGGGGGTGGGGATGGAGGAACATGCTAACACCTGTGTAAATACAAGATATACAGAGTAAATGGAAGGGAATGCCAGAGGGAATGCATGGAGGGGGGATATGGGATCTGAGCTGTGTCTGGAAGGAAGGCAAATAGGAGTTTTGACCAGATATATGAAAAAAGATGCTATCTGCATCCAGAGAAAGAATGTATAGAATAATTTTATACATATATAAGTATAGGGGTATGCACATACACACACACTCTTATTTGTATCTAATGGTAGCCATCTCTAGAGCAAGGAGAAAGAAAAAAGAAATTTATATAACTATCATATATTTAAAAAGTAAATAGACTCACAGTTTCATATGCAATCAGATTTTTATTGTGCTGTTATGAAAATTTTTGTTTTATTCCAAAAATTAAAAGTAAAATTAAAATAACATATTTTTTTAAAAAATGCACAGTCTAGATAAGTGGGGGATATACATGGGGATTTAGCAAAATGAGGTCTTAAGCTTTTGCTTCTCACTGTCTAATTCTTGTCTCAAGGGGAGTGGCTTCCATAACAGATCGCACTTGGCCAGATTCCGGCTCTTTTTGGCTGAAGATTACTCCTTTTGGCTTTAGAAGGATCTTGAACTGGTTAAAGGAAGAGTACAACAACCCTCCAATTTATATTACAGAGAATGGAGTTTCTGAGCGAGGAACCTCAGACCTCAATGACACCGTAAGAATCTACTATCTCCGGAGTTACATCAATGAAGTTCTCAAAGGTACTTGAGCATATCATCAGCTTGTGACCTTCACAAATAAGTCAGTGGATTTTAATTAATTAATTAATGCTTAGGGCAGGTTTGTAAGACAGTGGTTCACTGTTAAATCACTCAATTCATAGAGGATAGATGCCCCCTCTTAGTCTGAATTCTCTGTTTCTAGGCCCAAATCTTTTGGCCAAGAGCCAGTTGCTTGAAATGAGTTACTTCAGTTTTTTAGCTGTCTCAGTGGTATTAACCTTTGAACCAGGACAATGACTAGAAACTTTGGTTTCTACCATAAATTATTCCTTACTGGGAGCACTCAATGGAATTTGTAAAAATGATCCTATTTTTCTCCTTTATTAAGCTGGGGCCAGTAGGAGAAGACCAAGGTCAGACTTGGAACTAATAGAGTCATTTAACCATTTCAGAGAAGGCTTCAAATGTAGAAAGAAAAGAATGATCACTATTCAACTATGGAACAAGAGTATATTTAGCTGGTCTGATCAATCTTAATACCAAATTATTATTATATTATATGAAAGTTGGATTTTGTCCCATTTAATAATTAGCTCATTTGGAGTAAGGAGAAAAAGGCCAGAAAAGCATTTGGTCAAATCAAAACAATATGTACAGTATATCCTACTTTTTTAGGTGCTCTGTTGTGTTCCCATAATTCTTACAGTTCAGGCCAGAAAGCTTGCAAGGCCTTTCCAGACTTTTGATTTCACAAGACCAGCTCCAGTGGACAGTTATGTACTAACTTTCAGAGAAAAGGGTTTTAGAAATTAGGGCTCACTAAGATTATTGTACATTGAGAACAATAGAATTGTATTTACATAATGAGTTGTCAAAGAAAATGTCTCACGTGGCTCTTTTTAAAAATTTTTATTTTATTAAAGCTTTTTGTTTGCAAAACATATGCATGGGTAATTTTTCAACATTGACCCTTGCAAAGCTTTCTGTTCCAAATTTTTCCCTCCTTCCCCCACACCCTCTCCCCTAGATGGTAGGTAGTCTAATACATGTTAATTATGTTAAAATACTTGACAAATTGAATATATATGTATACATATTTATACAGTTATCTCGCTGTACAAGAAAAATCGTATCTACAAGAAAAAAAAGTCTGAGAAGGAAAACATAATGCAACCAAACATCAATAGAGAGTGTGAAAATGCTATGTTGTGGTCCACACTCAGTCCCTGCAGGCCTCTCCCTGGGTGTAGATGACTTTCTTCATCACTGAACAACTGGAATTGGTTTGAATCATCTCATTATTGAAGAGAGCCATGTCCATCAGAATTGAACATCATATAGTATTGTTGTTGCTGTGTATAATGTTCTGGTTCTGCTCGTTTCTCTCAGCATCAGTTCATGCAAGTCTCTCCAGGCCTCTCTGAAATTGTCCTGCTGGTCGTTTCTTACAGAACGATAATATTCCATAACATTCATATACCATAATTTATTCAGCCATTCTCCAATTGATGGGCATCCATTCAGTTTCCAGTTTCTAGCCACTACAAAAAGAGCTGCTACAAACATTCTTGCACATGTGGGGCCCTTTCCTTCTCTTATGATTTCTTTGGGATATAAGCCCAATAGAAACACTGCTGGGTCAAAGGGTATGCACAGTTTGATAACTTTTTGAGCATAGCTCCAAATTGTTCTGCAGAATGGTTGGAACCGTTCACAGTTCCACCAACAATGTATTAGCATCCCACTTTTCCCACATCCCCTCCAACATTCATCGTTATCTTTTCCTGTCATTTTAGCCAATCTGACAGGTGTGTAGTGGTACCTCAGAGTTGTCTTAATTTGCATTTCTCTGATCAGTAGTGATTTGGAGCAACTTTTCATATGACTAGAGATGGTTTTAATTTCTTCATCTGAAAATTCTCTGTCCATATCCTTTGACCATTTATCAATTGTAGAGTGGATTGAATTCTTATAAATATGAGTCAATTATATATTTTAGAAATGAGGCCTTTATCAGAACCCTCAATTTATTGCTTCCTTCCTAATCTTGTCTGCATTGATTTTGTTTGTATGATGTGCCTTTTTTTTTTAATAGTGAGGTGATTCAGGCCAGTTCCACTGGTCTTGTGATGAAGAGAGCCATCTGCACCTAGAGAGAGATCTGTGGGAACTGAATGTGGATCACAATATATAGCATTTTCACTTTTTAAAATTGTTGTTTGAGGGGCAGCTAGGTGGTGCAGTGGATAGAGCACCAGCCCTGAAGTCAGGAAGACCTGAGTTCAAATCTGGTCTCAGACACTTCCTAGCTGTGTGACCCTGGGCAAGTCACTTAACCCCAATTGCCTCAGCAAAAAAAAAAAAATTGTTGTTTGCTTGCTTTTTGTTGTTTCTCATTTTTTCCTTTTTTTATCTGATTTTTCTTGTGCAGCATGATAATTGTGGAAATATGTATATAAGAATTGCACATGTTTAACCTACATTGGATTACTCGTCATATAGGGGAGGGGGTCAGAGGAAGGGAGGAAAAAATTTGGAACACAAGGTTTTGCAAGGGTGAATGTTGAAAATTATGCATATGTTTTGAAAATAAAAAGCTGAAATTTTTTTTAAAAAAGGAAAGTGTCCAAGACCCTAGGACTTTGAGAAAGATGGCCTCTCCAGGAGTCTTGCTCTATGTCTGGCCTCTGGACCCAGATGGCCTGGAGGAGAGGAACCAGCTCACTTACATGTCATGGCATCACCTCCAGATGCCATGGTCCCCTTGGAGAACAAAGGACAACCACCCACCACCAAGACCCTAGTTTTGGAAGCCCCTAGGGCACCTTTATTCACCATCACTCTTGCTTAACCATCACCAAAACGAGCTTCCCTTTTATGTGCCAGGTCCCTCCGGTGACTGCTATCCCAAGAATCCTCAGGGTTTAGAGATCTCCCTGGCCTGGAGCCTGGGGACAGGAGCTGAGCAGTCACAGTGGGCACAAGGTCCAAAGTACCCTGTCCCCAAAGACCTCCGTGTTCCCACTGTAGGACAGGGTCTGTCTCCCTGTTCTGCCATCCTGTTTTGTCAACAAGCACCAGCTACTCCAACAGGATCGGGGTATGAGGAAATTAAGAACAGAAAGGCTTTTAGGAAGAGTATCCAGAATACTGGAGAAAGGGGGCAAAGCACATTAAGGCAGTCCTGAGGACACCACCTAACACGGAGGCTTCTGTGTTTGTCCAGCTATCCAGGACAATGTGGACATCCGCAGCTACACTGTTTGGAGTTTGATGGACAATTTTGAATGGGCTACCGGCTTTTCAGAGAGATTCGGTCTACATTTCACCAACTACACCGACCCCTCCATCCCAAGGATTCCCAAGGAATCTGTCAAGCTGTATGCCTCTGTAATCAGGTGCAATGGCTTCCCTGACCCAGCCACGGGGCCACACCCCTGCCTCCAGCTCCAAGGTAAGGCTGAGCTGCTGTCCCCACAAAGGGAGCAGGCCGGGGCAGGGAAAGGCTTGCTCTTCTGTAAAGCCATGTGGCTCAACCAGGGGCTTCTGGTCAAGGAGCTAATGGTATTTTAAAGTAACTCAGAGAAAGCCAGTGGGGCCCAAGGGGAAAAGCCTTTGCTCCAAGCTGGACAACCTGGTTTCAGACATTTCCTACCTGTGGGACCCTAGTTGAGTCTGTGTTTTTCTCACTCTCATCTATGAAATGGGGGAAATAATAGTACTTACGTACAGGGTGGTTTTGAGTACCAAATGACATATATCAAGTGCTCTGTGAACCTTAAAGTGCTATGTAAATGATATTATTTGTAGTTTTATTTCTAGTTCTTGGTGTACTACTGGCTTGTTAGTTAATTTAGGATTAAGTTATTCAAACCTTCCTGGGCCTCAGTTCCTCACTTATCAAATTGGGATAATATATTGCTTATCACTGTTGTTAGACTACCTCTATTGTTACTGTTAATAATTGGATAACAAGTGTGAAAACGTTTTTAAAATATAAATCACCATCATTAGAATTATTCAATTTATACTATAGTTACAGACCACTGCTCTGACTTTGAAGGGTCAATTCTAACAGTACTTCATATCCACATCAAAAAATTTGCAAAGTACTTTACATATATAATCACATTTGATCTCATAATCCTTGATGTATTTGTTCAAACTAATTCCTAAAATATATATCAAATAATACTGATGGCTCATTGATATGCATTTAAATGAATATAACCCATGGAATGTGTAATTTTATTGCTGATAATGAAAAATGAACTTTTTCATTGGAAAGATAAGGCCTTCTTTTGTGATTTACTTGGGTTTACATTTGAGTTTTTAGATCAAAGGTACTTTGGGAAATAAGTAGAATAGCTGAAAGTTAAGAATAAATCATCTTGTTATATGCTTCTCTCCTAGATGTTCCCACCACTGAATCTGTGACAGACAAGCAAGTTCAGTTCTTGGGGCTAACACTGGATGCCACCAATGCAGAAACAGCTTTATATATACTCTTTTCTTTCTTGATTATTGGTATCGGTGGGCTAGCATTTACATTATATAAATACTGCAAGGTTTCTAAAAAAAGTTCAACAAGTAGCAGCCAACAGGAATTGAGTAAAATGTAATATTTGGTGTATGCTTTACAAGTTAGAGAGCTAAAGTACTGCTGAATTCTTTGCTTAAAACTGCCTTATTCAATTCCCTGCTTTTATATTGAACTCCCTGTATAATTTTAAGAAAACAGAATAAAAAATCAAAGTAGCTTCATGACTAGCTAGTTTACCTGTAATATGAGATACTGCCCCTATCCAACCACCTGATAATCAACCATTAAGATATTTTTGTTTTTGTTAAGACCTTTTTTAGTCTTCTCAACTATTAAGATGCAGTCATGGAAATAGGAGTATCAACTCCTTAAGACTTTATCTGAGGGGGGGTGGGGGTTCCCATGTATTCAGGCATTTGGAGCAAAAATTTAAAAAAAATTCTCAATTTGGCCTGTGCTTCACCTAAGAAAAGGTGCTTCTCTTTACCATTAAAAAAAAAAATCATGTCTAAATCATGAACCGATTTCAACTCTTACCTTGGTACAAGGTGTGAAATGTTGATGATCCATGCCTAGTTTCTGCCTTATTATTTTTCAGTTTTCCCAGTAATTTGTTAAATAGTGAGTTCTTATTCCAGAAGCTGGAGTCTTCTGAGTTTGTCAAACAGTACATTACTACTCATTGACTATTGTGTTTTGTGTACCTCATCTATTCTACTGATCCACTACTATTTCTTAGCCAGTACCAAATGGTTTTGATGACTGACTGCTGCTTTATAATTTTAGGTCTGGTATGGCTAGGCCACCTTCCTTTGCATTTTTTTCCCATGAATTTCCTTGATATTCTTGACCTTTTGTTCTTCCAGGGGAATTTTATTATTTTTTCTAGCTCTGTAATTTGTTTGGCAGTTTGGTATAGCACTAAATAAGTAGATTAAATTATTTACTATTTATTTTAAAAAGTGCAGACATGGGCAAAAGTCAATATAATCCTATTGTACATAACCAAACTTAAAAAGCAAACAAACATAAAACTGGGTGCCTTGCTTTAGTTTTGGAATTATCTGAATGGCTCTTTTCCTCCTAACACTTTAAAAAATTCTCACTCCTACTTTCTGGTAAAAAATAAAAAGGACTTATGAATGCTACCTCATTTTCCTCTTGTCAACTGAGTACCTATATGCTAGGCACTGTACACAAATACAAAAGTGAGGTAGGGTTTGCCCACCAAGAACTTACATCTATTGCTTTTTTAAATAACAAAACTTTCTGTACATACCTACCAATCATGGGCTCAGCAAAGATTTTAGGTACCTACACTCAAGTCAACTAATGTGCCACTGGGTTGAACACTTACTTTCTTACTAAGACTCAAATATGTATGACATAGCAATAGATATTCCTTACTGCATTTAGCAAAATTTCATGCTCTTTCCAGTTGGGAAAAGTAGGCACACAGAAGCACTAGAAGTTAATAACTGGTCCACCTATTAACAAAACTTAGAATTAGAACAATGTGTGAACATAAAGCAAAATAAACTACTCTAGCAACTCTGCCTTGAATGTGTTAATGAGGAAGTTGTTATCATAGAGTGAAACCCCAGAAAGAACAAGTGGCTTTAAATTACTCTTTCCCAGGGATCAAGAAAAACAATTTTCCAAATGCTTTGTAATTACCTGAACTTTTTTTCACGTCTTTTACATCTACAGACCAAATGACATCCTGTACAGAACAATTTGTTTCTTTATCTCCACTTGGTCTTAATTCATTCTTTCTGAAACATGTATTTGAGGGGCAAAATTATTTAAGTACCCCATATTTCATGTGCATTCCTTTGTATCAGATAGAGGTTGACAGGACAAAGGGTTTACTTCAATTTTTTTTCCCAAAGACCATAATTTTCTTTCTTTTCTGAATGTTTTAAACATTTCTGACTAGAATTATATTCTTTTCAACAGCTAATCCTCATCAAAAATTCTCTGAATGCAATCACAAAAGGCTTCCTTTTTCTTTACTGCTTGTCTTAGACTAAATCCACTTGCCTTTTTTTTTTTTTTTTGCTTTTTGCTGAGGAAGTTGAGGTTAAGTGACTTGCCCAGGGTCACACAGCTAGGTAATGTTAAGTGTCTGAGACCACATTTGAACTCAGGTCCTCCTGACTTCAGGGCTGTTGTTGCCCCTAAATCTACTTGCTTTTAAAGACCCATTTGAGCTTGAGTAATTTTTTAGGTGAGAAGAGTGGCCATGCAGACCTACAAATTCATTGGTCTAAAGAATTTCTGATGTACCAACTTCTTTTACAATGCAATTCAGCAGCTGCTGTTGGGCAACTTATAGCCTCAAGAGGTTTTGTTGTTTTGGGGGAAGAGGAAGGACACTTGTCCAAGGTCACATGATGTATCAAAGATTAAATGTGGGGCTCCCAAACTCTGATAGAGGACTGCTATTTACTATGTTAATGTAGCCTCTAAATAAATATATCTGAAATTCATTCAGAAATTTGAAATGATTTCTAAAAGCAAGACTATTTGAATTTGCAATGTCATTTTTTAACATGTATTCCTTTCGCATCAGAAATAATTTAAAGTGATATGATAGTTCTTACAATTTCAGATTATTGATATTAATCACAAAAAAAACAATCTTCCCTTCACATATGATAATTGCCAAGTTTGATAGATTAAGCCAACACAGGCTCTATCCCGTAATTTGGCCAGTAGGTGTTATTATTCACTGATTGATCGTGCATGATTAAGTAAAATAGAAAATAGAAGTACCAAGAGATTCACTACCCAGTGTAAATAATTTCATTAATACCCAATAGGAAAGACAAGATATTCAATAATTTGTTTATCAATTATTTTACTCCTTATAATTGGCTAGAAATCAAGGAAATAAATTACATGAAAACATGGACAATAAAAAGTGCTAGAAATGTTAATATCACAGATTCAGAGCTGGAAGAGCCTCAGAAATCAAAGTTACCATTTATCTCAGCTAATTAATATACAACCATATAACTGGCTCTACCTTCCATACTGTTTTGTATGTTATCATATCTGCTTACTAAATTTGGCTAAAGGAAACATTTAAGAGATATATTCTTCAGTATTGGTTTTAACTACTAGGAACCCTTCCAGGTCTAAAGCAGCAAAGAAAAACTTAATTCCACAGTGGTTGTTGGTATTTCCATATGTGCCCTCAACCTTCTCACAGACATCTGTTACTCAAGGGGTACAATAGAAACCATTTCTTTATTCTACTCAGGGAAAGGAAAGGAATGCTGTGTTCTATGACAACTAATTGATTTAGTGGAAAACAAGAAAATTCTCATTATCAAAAAAAAAAACCCCAAAACAAAACAAAGCAAAAAACTCCAAGAAAGTGTGTTTTTTAAGAAGGTTAAAGACAGATAAGGTATCTCAGTAATTTAGAGCAACATATAAGTGACAAAAATATAATTTAACCTAAAAAAGAAAAGAAAAGCAATTAAATTGTATAATGGATGGAGCTAGACAATTCTCTCAACATTGCCACCTATCTTATCCAGCCATAAGGTTCACAGGGCATTTTGACCCAATTATTACTCATGGGCTGTATGTTCTGCCAAAGTCATTTTTTAATGAATTATAGAAAACCAAAAGGAAGAACTTAAAGAAACTACTTTTTGAAAAGGTTGTGTATGTGCTAAGGATAGAATTAAAACGTCTGTAACAAATGGCAGGCAAAGAAATTTGTAACAAAGGACGTTATCCATGGCTACTGATGAATCTCTTCCTCTGGAGATATTTAAGGAAAAGAAGTCTATTCACTTTACTAAGACTGGTAGAAAAGAAACAGGGTAGATAAGAAACTGATGACTAAAAACTTTTATATAGAAATACTAACAATCAGTTTTTTTGGAAAAGATTTTTATTTAAGCATTTGAATAACAGATTAAAAACTACAAGATTTGGCTTGCAGTTGCAGAGCGATAGAGAAAAGGTAAACATAAGTTATCATCTGATTGGCTAACTAGAATAGAATGCTTCTGACACAAAGTCAAATTATTTTGTGGCTTACCAGTTGTATGGGCCCCAAGATTTTGGGAGCAAACTATCAAGTGCCACCTTCTCAGCATAGTTGGGCTTGTGAGTGTTTGAAATACTGAATTTGAAAGCTGATGGAGGTTTTATGAATCCTTTTGATTCTCTGAGCTAGCTGTTGATTACCATATGCAAAATCTTATTTGTCAGCTACACTATCTCTTGACTTTTCTGAGTTAGGCAACTTGAACCCATACCCTCTCTCTAAGCAAGAATAAAGAGAGACATTACAGAGACCTGTCAGTAAAACATACAGCTGCCCCAATTGTCCAGTAGAGTTTTAGTTGAATTAAATCATAAGAGAAACAATGATTATTGCCCATGTGTAACTTGTCAAACTACATTTGTTGGGTAGAATTTCCGTTCCAAGTGTTGTTTTCATCTTCGCCATCATCTTGAGTCCTCAATCTATATATTTTTCCTTCTTTTTTGAAATCTTCTCCACGTTTTTCTAGCACTCTTTTCCTGACTCCTTCTCTGTTATTCCAAAAAAAAAAGGGGGGGGGGGAAGAAAGATACTCTGTAAAAACTACTATTTGAGTAAGAACATAACTAAAACGGCATTTTTGAGATTTCAATTAGACATCAATGACAACTAGAATCTTCCATTATAGATTAGTACTTAGCTTTCAGTTTTAACATCTAGAAAGAGATTTGCTTGATAGGCACCAATAAGATACACTCTCTGTAACTAACATTTAAACTGGCTAGCTTTGAATTTCTTAAAGGTGTTGATCATTATGAGGAAACTTTATCCTCTTTCAAAACTAGATTATTTTTAAACTGACTTAAGAGGCAAAAGCTCAAAGTGTCACTGTGGATTACACTATCATTTTAACTATCCCGTTTCACAACACAAGTTACGTGTCTGAGTGAAAGAATAATCCTAAGGGAGTTAGTCAGGGAATGAGCATGGATAGTTCTAGTTCAAATTCTTCAGTAACACACAATCAATCAAATTAGGTATGGAAAGAAGTACCTGAGTTCAAGTAAGATTAGTCTAGAGAACCTTTAAAGTCCCTCCTTTTGCTCTAATAGTCTATTATAATATACCTATAAAGGGACAATGACCCTGGCTAATGTTATCCTGTTGCACTGATGAAAAATAGTGAAGTCAAATTTCAAAAAAGTAAAGAAGTATCAATCAAGCATCCCATGGGCAGAAAAGAGTTTCTGGAGAAATCATGAGCTTTTATAGTCATAGGGCAAAGAATATGCATAGAGTTGATGAGAATGAAAGAATGAAGATATTTTGCATAGAACAGATTTCAGAAAGATAGAGAAAATAATACTAACACTTTCTTTGTCCTGAAGGAAAAAAACTCAGAAAAATAAGATGACTTCAAAAAGTGATAAAGAATGAAGAAAGCATATCCAAGAGAATTCAGCAATATTAAGTAATAACAAAATTAAAAAGCACAATGTGCAATGAGTAAAATTGTAATGAGTAATCTTGGTCTTGGAAAACTGATAATGAAGCACTCATTCTCCTCTTTAGTATGGAGAAGTGATAGCCTATATAGGTAAGGAACTGTAGTTTGGAATGCAGTATATGCTATCAGATAGAGGGGCTATGTTGGTTGGTTTTCCTTAAATATTTTTCCTATAAAGAAGATTACAAGTGAGGTTGGGACGATGATATTAAAAGGCAAATATAAGAAAAAAATCAAACAACTTTAAATTTTGCCTCACAACACATAAATAGAAAAGATGACAGAAGCTAGCAAACATCAATTTTGGAAGAATTGTAGAATGAGAATGATGCTGATTCACTGAAGACCGAGTTCATATGTTCTGGATTTCAATGTGAAATCATGCAAAAAGGTGACCAGTCCATATTCTATGACATCAATTCTTCTACTGGGCACATACTCCAAGTAAGTCAAAGACAGAATTCTAGTCTACTATATACCAAAATACCCCTTGCAAAATTCTTTCTGGTGGTAAAGAGTTGAAAACCAGGTCGGTACACATCAAGTGAAAAGTGGCTGGAAAAAAACATGAAATAAAAATGTAATGGAATAAGCATTATGTTATAAAATGATGAAGAATTCAGAGAAACAGGAAATTTGCGCAAAACATTAGTGTGAACAGCTACACACAATGACCATAACAAGGTAAATGAAAAGCTCACTACAAGAAAACTGAACTGAAGAAATGAAAAACTCATAAAGGTCCTAGAGAAGAAATAATGAAATAATGAGACATCCCTCCTTCCAATCAATCAATGAATTAAGAACTCACAGGCTAAGACAAAAAGAATAAAATTCTTGTCCTAAAAAGACTATTATCTTATTGGGAGAAATTAACTGGTATATACATATAAATACAAAAAAAAAAAAAAAAAAGATACATAAAATGAACACAGGATGAACTGGGGAGGAGGGAATATACATACTCATGAAATTGAACTTTGAAAGTCACTAGAGACACTTCAGGAAGCAGAGGCAAGGCAAAGACATGAAGACAAAAGAACTTGCACAGCAAGTTGGTCAGTTTGGAAGGACTTAAGAATATATAATGGGAGAACAATAAGCCTGGAAAGTAGGTTAGAGTTAATATGTGAAGAAACTTGAATTTGTAAAATGAATAGGAGGTTTGTTGAACAGAAGGAATGACAAGGCCAGACATGTGTTTTAGAAATGCTAGCAAATGACTTGACCTTTTACCTTGGCAGCTATGTAAAGGATGCAGTGAAAAACACATCTGAGACAGGGAGATTCATAAGGAGGCTATTGCAATAGTTCAGATGAGTTATTACAAGGGCCTGAACTAGGGTAATGACCTTGTGAGTGGAAGATAAGGGACAGATCCAAGAGAAATTGTGAATGGAGAAGAAACACGACTTAGTAACTGTCTGATAAGATAGGATTTCAGCGAGTGAGATAAGCATTACTCCAATGTTGTGGACCTGGCTGAGAAAAGATGGTAGTGCACTCCACAAAGGACGGAGGGAGGGAGGGTCAAAATGGAAATGTAAAACAAATACAAATACATCAATGACATACAGTTTTTTAAGAGAGAAGGCAGCAAAAGTTAAAAGAAAATGCTTGCTTTTTCTTCCCAGAAGTAGAAATACAATGGGATAGAACAAAGAACTCAGTTATATTGGTACCTTCCTATAAAGTAGCATTTCTATTGTAATTTTCCTAACTATCCCTGCAAATGAGGAAAAGATGATTAAATACCTGTTTTCTGAGCTGCCAGACGCTGTGGGGTTTGTGTGCTCCAAAGGTGTTGATCTTATTGAAGTCTGAGAAGGAGGAGGACTGGTAAATAAGAAGTTGCTAATCAATCTCCATATAGCAAAGAATGGGTAAAGTACTGTTCCCAAAAACTTCCACAGTTCTCCACTTGACGACTGTACCACAGATGTAGCGGGTCTTCCTGCCTAATAAGGAAGAAACAAAAACATAGTTAAGTAAAACATTTTAAGTTTATCATGGAGAATTACAAACAAAATTATGTCCGAAATAATGACCTTTGTAAGCAAAGAACCTACATATACATAGAATCTTTCTGGTTTACCAAAGGGAAAGGAATTAGATCTGAGATTTTATTAGTATGGGTAGAACTCTCTCTACCACAGCAGGCTACTTTCTTTGCAATATATAATTTTACAGAGTTGCTGAGGTCTCTGAGAGGTGAAGTGTTTTGTTCAGGGTCCCACATCCACTATTTTAGAGATAGAAACTTAGAATCCATACCTTCCAGACTCCTTGGAGACAGTTCATTTTTCTCCACTATGTTAGACTGTGAGCACTTTGAGAACAGGGACTATGTTTGTTCCTTTCTTTGAAACCTTAGTGCTCAGATCAGTATCTAGCAACTAGGCAGCTTTAATGAATACTACCTGACATATCACACTGCCACTGTCACTGTCTCTCAAGTTTATCATAAAGCAGGAAAACTTGTCGTCTCCCCCCAAAAAATTAGGGTGTAAAATAGCTAGGCTATAGTTAGATCTTGCATTTTCTAAAGGCTGGCAAGCAACAAGCAATGAGAAAGTACTTCTTGTAAAATGAGAAAGGCAAGACTTCATGGAGTCTTTAAGAAAACCAAATAAATTTAGTGACGCAAAACTACTGTAATGACTTATAAGTAGTCCTCACCAATATCAGAAAGATTTAAAATGTTCTATCATAAAAACGTCCTGCAAGCTTTAAAGAATTATCTAGCTATCTAGGTGGGACAACTGACAAAATGTTGGACTTGAAGTCAAGAAACCCCAAATTTAAATCTTTTCTCAAACACAAAATATACGATCTTAGACAAGGCACTAAGCTTTTTATCTTCGGTTTCCTGAATCATATAATGGGTATCTACACTTCAAGAGGCTGTTGTAAGGATGAAGTAAAATAACATAAATAAAGCACTTTGCAAAACATAAATCATTACTGTTCATCGTTTATTTTCGAAGACCAATGACATCACAGGTAATGTCTTGACTTTTCCATAAACTGGATTTAAATGAGGCAGTTTTACAAAGTCATTAGCCTCACTCTCTTCCAATTTATCCATGTTTAGTGGCAAGACATAAATCAAGATGACTGGTGATGGCCTAGGATATAGTGAATGATCTTGACACCATGTAAGCACTATATCAAAGCTAGACACACTTTGCCTTCTACTTTTCTGCTCTAGTCATTTCTATTTTGTTTCTTCTAAGCTTTTCTGATCAAAAGTTGTAGTGGCAAAAAATTATGGACCAATCTAGGGCTTAAACACCAAGCTCTAGATGTCAGTCACAATGGCAATCAGAAATTCCACATATATGTTCAAGCTATTTTGATGGTAAAATTTGAATACATGTTAGAGAGAAGGAAAAAAAAGAGTTACTTCTCTGGTTTTGAGTATTATGAGATTTGAAATTTAAGTACCACTGTGGAATTTCTATATTGTTAAGTCAAAGGATATGCATGATGTTATAGCTCTTTGGGCATAATTCATCTTTTGATCCCTTATCAATTGGGGAACAGTACTTTTTTTTTTTTTTAAAAGTAAATCTGACTCAGTTCCTTATGTACTTGAGAAATGAAACCATTAAAGAAATTTACTTCAAAATTCTTTTCTCAATTACTATTACTAGCTGTATTTCCCCCATTTATTCTATTCTTTCTCCTATCATCCTGACCTCCTCAAAAGTGTTTTGCTACCCACCTCTCCCAATATGCCCTCTCTTCTGTTACCCTCCTTCCCCACCCCCTTTTATAATCTCTTCCCCTCTTATTTTCCTGCAAGGTAAGACATTTTTATACCCACTTTGAGTGTGTATGTTATTTCCCCTTTGAGCCAATTCTGATGAGAGTATGGTTCACTCACACTCTCTCCTATCCCCCTATTCCCTTCTACTGTAAAAGCTTTTTCTTGACCTTTTTATGGCATATAATTTATTTTGTATTTATTCTGATAGTTAAGAGCTAGTTCTCGAGCCCTAAGTGAAATCTGAAATTTCTGATCATTTAGAATTAAATTATTTACACCTACATTACTAGAAACAGCTGAGAATGGACTAACCCATCAATAATATATGATCAAAATGCAGGGTCTAGTTGAAGAGGAATAAAATGGTGAAGATAAGCAGATTAGACAGATAGATATATACATACTGGTAAAAGCACCACTGAAGCACTTGGTGCAAGCTCAAGCTCCGATAATTTCTTTCTGTAATCTTCTTTGGTAAATTCCCTCCTTGGAAACATGGTAGCCAAAGAAAAATTACTGTAAGTATTGCCAACCATCTGTAACATAAAAGAATTCAGAAATGTAAGCACATGGTATGATGAAATTTAATATGGTATATGCAAAATTACTGTTTGCCCTTTACAGCTCTTTTAAAATTAACCAAAACAATTGTCCAAAAAAATGCAAATAACTTCTTCAATACATCTATAACTTCACTGCATTCACAATGGAATTCAGTGGAAGATTCACTCTTCTACAACAATCAGAAAAATAATTTTGTGTAAGCTTAAAAAAAGCACAGCTCTTAGGACAGCTAGGTGGTGCAGTGCATAGAGCACCTGCTTTGAAGTCAGGAGGGCTTGAGTTCAAATTTGGCATTAGACATTTAACACTTCCTAGATGTGTGACCCTGGGCAAGCCACTTAGTCCCAATTGCCTTAGCCTTCGCAAAAAAAAAAAAAAGCACAGCTCCAAGAACTATACAACTTAAAAAACAATGGCGATGTATAATCTTTTAACAGTGAGTTACTCTGTTCTTTACAGAATTTAATCATTTACAGAATTATATTTTGTGTCCAATAGTTATATAAATTAGTGTTTTCACTATTTTTTTAGCTGTTTTGTGAAAATTATACCTTAGATCAAGAATTACATCTACAAAAGTAGCAGAGAAGCAAGCAATAGATAAGAAATATATTGATGATTAGTCAGAGATTAAGAATGAAGAGAGGGCAAAATCTGTTGAAGGTGGTAGGACAGAATGGGATTTAAGGATGTATATGTGGAGGGATTTGCCTTGTAATACTTCTTTATAGGCAAAAGAAGAGTACAGAAAGAAATGGGTTAGTTACAAGGCAGAGGGGAAAGTGCTAAAATTATGATCAGATAAACTTCAAGAGTTCATGGCAATTGAAGAGTATGATCATCTCTGTAGATAGCAGAGAAGGAATATGCCATAGGAAATGAGTAAACAAAAGGAACTGGGAAGTTAAGATGTTCAAAGAAGTATTAATATATATGTTGGAAGTCCTCTAGTATAAAGGTAGATCTTAAAGTAGAGACAAAGACTGAGAGCCAGGTGATGAATTTATTGGGGAAGAAAGGAATGTATGGGGTTGGTTAGATGGTAACTTTTAGAATTCTGATAGGGTGATAAATATGAATTGAATACATCTCAAAAGAGGAGAGGATACTGAGTGATGGTTATATATGTAAAATCTATAAGTGGCCATGAGGAGCATGGAGTATTTTACCTCACTGGAATACTACTGTGCTCTAAGAAAAGATATAACAGACAATTTTAAAGAAACTTGAGAAGATATTATGAAGGATAAAGGGAATATAATTAGTAAAACAATTTATACAGTAAATCACACTATAAAGTCAGACAACTTGGAAAGATTTAATTATCCTGATTCTAAGCAATGATCAACTACAATGCCAGATGACTACAGGGACAAAAGCATATTCATCCATTTCCTGACAGAGAGGTGATGAACTCAAGATAAATTAAGATACATACATTTTTTGACACAGCCAATGTGTGGATTTGTTTTACATTAATAATTTGTTGCAAATGATTTTTTTTTCCTTTTTCTTTTAATGAGGTTGGGGGGATATGGAAGAGAGAGTAGGACTGACAAATATGATACTAAAAAAAAACAGGGAAAAAGGTTCATTTTTGGAAATTTTTTTTTAATATGAGAAAGAAAAAAGAAACAAGTAGAACCACAAAATTGAAAGTAATGTGTTGAATTTATTACATACTTTTAAAAAAAACAATCTGAATAGAATACAGATTCACATTTTTAAATACAATCCTATTTTTACATTTTACTTTGTAAAGTGCTTATTTTGGTGTTTGTTAAATTCTCGATTAAAAAATTAAAATGTTTTACAAGACCAATTGTCTTTAAATTTAAATCTACCTGTCTTCAAATTACAAGAAATTTAACATCTTTTCTTCAAGTTCCAATAGCTCCTTCAGAATCATAACATACCAACAATCATCACCCTTCATAATCATGACCCAAGTATATTTAAATTATTCCAGATTTCTACCCTTTGATCAAAAGTATCAGAATATGAGACTTTTTGACCTCTTATAGAATTACATATCTGGATTTCGTAAGTTTTACAAATAGGAAGAATCTTTTAAAAAAAACTCTAGTTTCTCACATTCCATCTTTAAGAGTACCTGAATACTCTTAAAACCATTAATGAGTTAATAATCTATATGCTAAGTGGCCAGTTAGAAAAAACTTTTTTTTTAATCTAATGACTGAATTTTTATTTTACATGTCAGTGCTACAATAACTTTATAAAAATAAGGTCCTGAAGAAAAACCACCAATATATGTATTTCCAGAAGAAAAGAGATCAAATAAAGATGAACTAATTTCAAGCTGATGCTAGATGAAAAAATATGACTAGCCCCAATATAATCTCAAAACATCAGTATGTGAAGAAAGCAGCAGCTCAGTTCACCACAGGGAAGTGACAAAACTCGTGGGGATACTTAGCAGTCCAGTTTCACTTGGAAACCAAGTGTATGAGAACACCCCTTGGGAAAACAACTTTTTCACTCCATAAGTTGTTTGTCCTAACAGGCAGGAAGAAATATCTTCAAATTACATATGCAAAACATCACTAAATTTCCTTCAAAAAATAGGAAAAAAGCTGAATACTAATAACATTTTGCTGTCTATTTCAATCAAATGGCATGAACATCCAGAACCAAAAAAAGGCTCTAAATACAATTATGTAGCTTTTCTCAGAAACATGTGCTCAGCCAACAACTATTGAGGTCTTTCGTACTGCCTTCTGGTGAAACCTCCTACATTACTCATGATTTCCAAAGCTTAGAATTCTCTTTTTAATAGAGACCTATAGTTTTGGTTCTTTAGTAACTTATATACCAGTTTACCTGTGCAGCAAACTGTCTTGCTTCTTCTAGAGGAGCATCAGAAGGAAACTGATTCGTAAAGGAAGATCCATCTGGAAGGCGGAATTGAATTCTTGCAATAGCACTATGAAAAATAACGGAAGAAGTTAGCATAGGGCTCTTATTATATGTTCTCATGCAATTTTGCTGAGTCAATTATTAGGAACAATAAGAGTACTAGAGTTTAATCAAAACAGATTTTTAAGGTCTTTTCCAGGAAGAAATTTGTGCAATACTTGCAAAGGGTACTACCTAGTGACAAATATCACTGCCATTTGCCAAATCAGTTTGTGATATCTAGAGCACAGTGTTGGGCAATTAGTTAATGGCCACAGCACTGAGGCTTCAGAGCTAAAACAAGCTACATCAAAGCTAAAAGTAGCCCACATCTGTTCCTTTCTTCAACTCCCTTTACACAAATATTTTTGAGTATGTAATAAAGTACCTTCTTTCTCGTGAAGACGACTCTTTTTTAGCTTCCATTTCAGCCTGTTTGGCCAATAAAGCTGCAGCTTTGGCAGCTTCTACTTCTTCCTTTGTCTTTGCAAAACGTGCTGCCCTTTCTGCCCGATCCTTTAAAAAGATCAAACACCAGTTACAATTTATGGTCAGACAGTTGCATCAACAATCATTAAGTTTCAAGACAGGCAACATATATGCACAGAGCAAAGCCCTTTCACATCAAATGTATTGATTTGAAACTTACTCATTTTGAAGTTAACGTTTGAAATTTCCCTAAACTACCAAATGTAAAAGGAGTTGGAAGGTATTTTTTAAATAAGCCCAAGGAAGTTTTGGTACTTAACAAGTTTTCTATTCAACTCTGCTAGAAATTATTTCAAAGCTGATGATGTACTTTTTCTCCATAAAAGGATTCTTCTAGTTTCAAGAGAATGTTATGTGACCAATGTTTAGTTTGATTCTAGAGAATCTTGAAAAGCTATTTTTCCAAATATTTGTAGAATACTGAGAAGACAAAGTATAGGCTAAACAAGATAATATCTGAAGTCTGCCAATTGAGATCTTAACAAAAGAATCTGATAGTCCATAAATATATTTTAAAATGTTTTATAAGAGCTACTTCATATGTATTCCTTGACATTATCTTACAGTGAATCAGAGCCCTTATAAAGCAAAATAATTCGTATTTATGGAGCTCTTTAAGATTTATAAAACATTTCCTCTGACGAACATGGCATGAGATAGAAAAATCCACCAATCAATAAGCATTTTATTAAGGGCAATTATTTTCTAGGTAAAGAAAACATAAAAGGACTAAAGTGAAAATATTATTTGCCTTCCAAGATCTTAACTAGTCAAGAAGACAACACAAATTATAGAAATATAATAGTATAATAATGGTAGTGGTGTTTTAGATAACTTGAAGGAATCCAGATAATTTAAGAATCTGGATAAATTAAGGGTTAGGGAATAATTGGTAGCCAACGCAATAGCACACAGATAGGACACATATGATATACTATCAATGAGGAATTAGTAAAGAGGCCTGGTGTGGCTAGAGTGCAATATGTCTGGAGGGAAGTAATATGAATTGTGACGTTAGAAAATTAGCTTGGTACCAGGTTGTATAACATTTCAAAGTGAAGTAGTGGAGTTTATATTTAATCCTAGAGTTTACAGAGTTGAATAAAAGAGTAGTATGGTCAGATTTGTACTTCAGGAAAATCAGTAATGCAAGAAAAAAAATTGTTGAGGTAGAAATGACAAAATTTGCCAAACAAGTAGAAATATGAGATGAACCATGGGCAATGCTGCCACTGTAAATCTCAGATGAGTAAAAAGTGATACTCCGGACAGAAACAATATAGTTTAGAAAAGAGGTGGGGAAGGGAAAATTTTTAATGAGTTCAGTTTTAGACATGTTGAGTTTGAGTTATTTATGGGACATTTAGTTTGAAATGTCCATTGAATAGGGAGTAATGCAGGACTGAAGCTCAAGAGACTAGAGTTGAAAATATAAATTTTATTTACAAATAAATTAAGTATCATCACATATGATAAATACTTAAAAACCCCATGTGAGCAGATGAAGTTGTCCTGAGTGTAGAAAAAAAATACCATGATGAATCCTTGGAAGCATGTTAGAGATGATGATTATGAACTAGCAAAGACCAAGAAGAAACAATAAGACAAGGAAAAGAGAACCAAGAGAAAACAGTGTTACTGAAACCCAGAGAGGAAGGAATGGGTTTGACAGGATGAGCTATAGCATCAAATGAGGCATAAAAGTTCAAAGAGGAGGAAGAAATTGGTAGTTTATTATTCCCATTTTACAGATAAAGAGAAAAGACTCAGAGAGGTTAAATAACTTTCCCAAGACCATATACTAAGTGTCAAAGATGGGATTCTAATTCAGGTCTTTTCTGAGTCCAGATATGGTGCTCATTCCACTATCCCATTTTGTTTCCATTTTCAGTCTAATGGAGGGTTTATAAATCTATACACAAAAATTTCTTAAAAAGAGTAAAACTCACCAAAGCAATCTGCTGCTTTATCCGCTCCCTAGCTGCTTTATCTTCTGCTTTCTCCCTGTTCCTCTCCTCTAACATTCTTTTTGTCAACTCTTCTTCCTGTTTTCTTTTATAGTCCAACATTTCTTTACCAGTTTTCCTTCTATCGATTTCTTTCTTAATTTCTTTCTGGATTGAAAAGAAAGTAAGCTATAGAAGTTAAAAATGAAATTTTAAAATTCTCTTCCACAAATTACAGATTATATATGGATTGTAAACACAAAATCATTTCTACATATTATGCATTTTATTTATAGTGATTTACATTCAAATGCCAATTATTTATAAATTTCTGTTAATCGCTGAATTGTGATTATGATAGACTGTTATTCGATAGCATGCCTTGCTTAACTGTTTCTTCAGTTTCTAGACTAACAATCAGGGGTAAGGAGTGGGGCAATGGAGAATTTGCTTATTATTGGGTGTATGAGTTTTTTGATGAAAATATAAATTGGGACAAAGAAATAATATATTTGCAGTTTGTAAACTTTGTCATTACAAAACTTTTTTTTTTTAAAACAATATCTCATTGGCTAATAAAAACTCTATAAAGCAGCCAGAAAATGTGGATTTTATCCAATTTACAGGTGGGATAAGCCAGAGTCAGGTTAAATGAGTTTCCTAAAGGCAAAAAAAGTGGTTGGTGACGGCATCCAGAGGACAACTCAGAATTTTCTACTTTTAATTTTAGGTTTTTTCTACCATTACACTAACACTCTGTTAAAATGATAAAGAATAGAATGATTTAGTTCTAAAAAGAAAATGGGTCAGTTCTGTAGAAATGCACTAACAGGAGAGAAAGATAAAAGCAACAGCAAGTGAAGCTCAACCCCTCCCCCCCAAAAGGAAGTGGGATGATATATATTGCCACAGACTATCCACTTTTAGCTATAGAACCTCCTTGTCCTTTTTTACTTTCAGTGAGAAAGCAAAATTTAATTTTGGAAGCAAAGGGAAAAGCCCACAAGTACCTACTATAATTTATGCAAAACAATTTTCCAAAGGAAAAAGAAAGCTCTGTGGAATATGATGGTACATGGATTTAGAATATGAAGGAAGTACTTAAGAAATCTAAGTCCAAGAAATTCTATCAAGTTATTCTGAGTTTAGCCACAAATTAAACAGAATTCATAAAAGTATTCTTCTTAAAGACAAGCATAATGAGCTATAAAACTGGATAACCATCTGTCTGTGGACACTTTACCTGTTCTTCCTCTTTCCTTTTCTCTTCTCGTCTTTCTTCAAGTTTTTTTGTTAGTCTACATTTAAGAAAAGCAGGTTAACTGAGTCATGATATGACATAAAATAAACTCATAAGAATTTAATTCAGTTAAGAAAATGACAAAAAATGGATGAACACAAGTCCCTCTTTGTTAAAAAAAAAAAAAAAATAACAACCCCACTAGCCATGGTAACAACATCTGTATTTGGCCTCCAAAGAATTCAGTAACCCAATCCATTATTCATGTCTTCAACTGTAATTTCAGTACCTCTTATTTATTTCAACTTCCACTAAATGACAAACCTAGTAAATGATTATTCCAAAATTCTAGTATATGATGGCATTTTCAGATAAATAAATCATATCTACCTATCTGAATAAATTACATTTACATAGTAACTATAGTCCATATTTCTCTAAAATGAAACTAGCAACTCAAGAATACCTCATAAAAGCAAGGCTACACAAAGTTGCAGGATATAAAATAAACCCATATAAGTCATCAACATTTCTATATATTATCAACAAAATCGAGCAGGAAAAGATAGAGAAATTCTATTTAAAATAACTGCACTACATATTTAACCTATGTCACATTGCTTGCTGTCTTGGGGAGAAGGAAGTTAAAAGAAAGGGAGCGAGAAAAATTTGAAACACAAAGTCTCACAAAAATTAATGTTGAAAATTATCTTTACATGTATTTGAAAAAATAAAAATTTAAAAAAATAACTACAGATAATATAAAATACTTGAGGTTAACCTGCCAAGAGAAACCCACAAGTTCCATGTAGTTATGTGAAAATAATTAAAAACACTTTTGACACAAATAAAGTTTGATCTAAGTAACTGGAGAAATATTAATTACTTAGGAAAAGCTAAGCCAATATAATAAAAAGGTCAATTCTCCCTAAATTAATTTACTTACTCAGTACTATGCTGAGGAAACCAGGAAAAATTATTTTGTAGAACTAGAAAAAATAATGAAAAAATTCATCTGGAAGAACAGAAGGCCAAGAACATCAAGGGAATCAAAGAAAAAAAATGTGAAGGAAGGTTGACAATAGTACCCAATTTCAAACAAGAAACAGTGTGGAACTAGCAGAATACATTAGATGCACAATAATGTCTGAAAAACAAAAATACAAATTTTTGGGACAAGACTTCATTATTTGACAAAAACTGCTAGGAAAACTAGAATACAATTTGGTAGAAAGTAGGTATAGACCAACACTGTACATCAGATATGATAAGGTCAAAATGGGCTCATTGATTTAGAAATAAGTGATACCATAAGCAAATTAGGGAAGCATGTGGAATAGTTTACCTGTCAGATGTATGGATAAAGGAAGAATTTACGACCAAACAAGAGACAGAAAACATTACATGACATAAAAGAGATAATTTTGATTATGATTAAAAGATTTTGCACAAATAAAATCAATGCAGTCAGGAAAAGCAGAAATCAGAAAAAAATATTTATAGTAAATGTTTCAGGCCTCATTTCTCAAATGTATAGAAAACAAAGTTAATTTACAATACAAGTCAATCCCCAAGTGATGAATGGCCAAATGATATGAACATGTAGTTTCAGAAGAAATCATAAATGCTATTTATAGTCATGATGAAAAACTTGTCTAAATCACTATTAGAGAAATGCAAATTACAACAACTCTAAGGTACCACACCTCACAGAAAAAGACAAATGTCAGTATGTGGGAAAACTGTAACACTACTGTACTGTTAGTAGAACTGTGAACTAATCCAACCATTCTAGAGAGCAATTTTGGGACTATGCTGAAAGTATTACACAATTGTGCATATTTTTTGACCATGCAATACCGTTACTAAGCTTGTAACCCAGAGATCAAAAAAAAAGAAAAAAAAACTATATAACTACTCTATACCACAAAGGAAAATATTGACAGCAGCTCTTTCAGTGGTGGTATTGAACTGGAAATTGAGGGGATACCCACCAATTAGGGAATGCCTGAACAAACTACGGCATATGAATGTGAAAGAATATTATTGTACTACACACATACACCCACACCCATCTAAGAAATAGTTGAGCAAGATGGTTTCAAAAAAGACCTGCAAAAACTTAAATGAATTAAATAAAGTGAACCAAGCAGAGCCAAAAGATCATTATACACAGCAACAGCAATACTGTACAATTTGTGAAAGGCTTTGCTATTCTTAGCAATGAAATAATCCAAGACAATTCTGAAGGCCTTTTGATGGGCAAATGCTATCCACCCTCCAGAGAAAGAACTGGTGGACTCTGAATGCAGATTGATGGATATTTTATTTTTCCTACTGGGTTTTTCTTATTTTTTATTTTGATCCATGTTCTATTTCACAACATGGCAAATGTAGAAATGTTTTGTGTGACTTCACATGTAGAATCTATAGCATACTATTTGCCTTCTCAAGAAGGAGGTAGGGAAAGGAGGAAGGAAATCTGGAACTCAAAAATTTATGCTCTTTTTTAAACTTAACAACATCAAAGCTCCACGTAATGGACGTTAACTGCCAACAACAACAACAAAAACAAAAAAAATTGGATTCTAGGGAGTCATTTTAGTCCCCATTCTTTTATATGGCATGTACACCTTTCTGATTAAAACTTCTTGAAAACTACTGGTCAACAAAGAACATTTTGGAAAGCACCCAAAAAGGGGGTTGAGTATCAAGTTCCAAGCTATGTTTCCAGGAATTCTACTAACTCTACATGTGTAGGATTGTTTTTTCCTGAATTATAACAGGTTTTGCTATTTGTTTAAATAACTAAGCTTCTCAAGATTCATTCCATCTGCAACCCACAATAAGCACATATGAGTCCCACAATAAGCACATAAGAGTTTAGCATTTGTATAAATTAACAAATTCCCCCCAGAACATCAAATAAATGAGACCATAAATGTGGATTGTTCAAAACAAAATTATCAATCACTAAAACATCAAAATGATTCTTATACCATACCAACCACCTAATTTTTCTCAAAAAGATAATCTAAACAGAAATAATTGTTACATATTATCAAACATTACATTTCCATTCCTAGAAGCAGTATAAACTGAATTTTCAAGTTATCATTATTTCTACATTTATTTCTTCTAAAATACCATTAGATACCTGGGAAATTTCATAGACATACAAGAGGTAGCTTTCTACCACAAACAATCTCCTATATATCTCATAGTATTTTATTTCCAAAGATACTTTCCCTAGTCAAATTGTTATTCATATATGAAGATTAGCAGCCATTTACATGTACCCAGCTCACATACAGATTAATGAATTAGTGAAAACCTGATTATTTTGGTGAAAGATTCTGAACTGATTAAATACATTTGAGTAAAAATTTGAGGATTTTATAACATGTTAAATATATGATCATCTGCCTTAATTAAACTATCTTGACTGTGGAAAAATCCCTCCTCAATAAAAAAATTATTGAATTATAAGGATTTTGACTACAATTTTAGAGAATAATCTATTCTCTCACATACAAACCCAACCTACATATCTTTAACAACATATGCCCCGAAACCTCAGCACGCCCTCTTCTCAAAATAACCAGGATTTTTTTTTAAGGAAAGAATTTCAACAATTACAGACCCACCCTGTCCTAAATTCTTATATTTCCATCTGACATTTCTAAGATATATACAGGTAGCCCCCCCGACTTAAATAATTTTCCTACATTTGAAAAGACAGCTAGGAATATCATTTATCCAGGTTATTTAATGGCCAAAAGGACTTTCTTTCTCTTTCCAAAGCTTTCTTCCAAGCTAAAGATCCTGATAGCATTTTATTCGAATCCTTCAAAAGTATCTAAAAATGAATAAATAACAAATATCTTTTTTTTTTTTTTTTTGAGGTATAGGAAAGGTGAGAGAGGCCTTTTTCTCCTATACATTTCTCCATTGTTCCTAAAAAGCCCTGGAAGAAAGGGAGAACTTAAAAAACAGTATATTTTTTTTCAGGGACAAGACAAAAAAAGCAAAGAAAGCAAGATACTCCAGAGCTGAAATCCTGGTTAGAAGCAACACATAGTGTCATCAGAAAGGGAAGCAAGATGATCAGTACCCTAAGATCTGTGAAATAAAAGGAAGGATAAGAATCACCAAAAAAGTCTCAAGTTCATTTCTGAGCATTCTACGATCAAAATAAACTGTTCTAAGTCATATTTGTTTTTACTAAGTGGGGTTACAAAGCAAAGAGGGTTTAGAGTACCTAAAAAGAAGAACTTTTTTTAGCTTTCAAGTAGAAATTAGTACCCCAATCTAGGAACAGAAACATTTCCTTAGGGGTTTCTAAAGTAATAAGATTCAGTTCCCCACTTGTCACTACTTATTCTTAGTCCAGATTTTTGCAAAAAAGTTGCTAGTTCCCCAAAACCTGAAATTCTGTAGTCCCTGTTATATGCCAAGTATGCAACTATGCTCATACTCTTGCCCCACATTTCAATATCCATCAGCAGTGGTCTGGAGCTAAGGGACATTTTATTCTTCAGCAAGTGAATAGTTAGCAATTTCACTGCCAGGGACACAGGTATTTAAAAAAAAAAAAAAAGAGGGGAAAGGGGGAAGACACAGTAGCAGGTGTTTTCTTATAATTTCAAAGCAGACCTTATTCAGTCTATACTTTAGGTATAAGATGAACTAAAGAACATTTTTCAGATTGGTCTTAGAAACTAAATGCTGTGTAACATTTTCTGTGAAACAACAAAAAAGCCCTACACTGAGCTCCAAACAATTAGCCTGTAAATAAACATTTGAAACAAAATTTGAGGGGGTAACTAGGTGGTACAGTGGATAGAGAACCTGAGTTCAAATGTGGTCTCAAGATACTTAATGTTTTAGCTGTATGACCTTGGGCAAATCACTTAACCCCAATTGCCTCAGCAAAACAAAATTTGAAAAGTGGGTATTCTAAAACGAAAAAGTATAATGATGAAAACTTAAGGTTTCAAATTGATGAGATTAAAATTGATATAACAGATTACTAAGCTTAATATTAAAATTCTGATTCAGGATCAGGGGCCAATTTTTATTAAAAGCTGAAGAAGTTTCTCTTTTTAGGTGCTCTAATAAGCTTTCTCTGCTTTATAATGCTACTTTAAAACCTATTACTTTGGGTTGCAGAATACTCAGAGATTCCTTTTTTATGATAAGCTTTCTCCCAGGGCTTCTATAGGGCATAAAAAAAAATTATAATTAATCAAAGTACTCTTGACTACTACTATTAATTGGATTTCAATCAAGAATAATAATATCTAAAGGGCATGGGAAATTCTATGTCCACTTAAGAAGCATTATTATAGTTACAGAAAATGGAGAACAGGCAATTAGATAAATCAAAAGGCTAGACATTAATGTATGAAAAGTAAAGCATAATACTCAAGAAACGATATTTAGTAGGCACTCATGGAATACAGAATTCCAAGCTTTGTACATAGTTACACAATTAATAAAAATTCCTATGCATCTTTGTTTACAGTCCTATAGCATAGAAAAACAAAGGTGAAAAAACAGGTATTAGAAACATGGAAATATATGTCCAATCAATTTCAATTGCATATAGGTTGTTTAAATCTGATAAACCAAATAAAAGGTAAAATTAGTCAATAAAGCTTTATGATTATACTAAGAAACATAACTAAAATATTTATAATTTTTGATTCAAGAGCTCTCATTTCTAGATAAATATACCAAAGATCCATATACATCAAAATATTCATAGTGGTAGTAGCAAAGAACTGGGAAAAAAAAGTTTGTCCCTTCATTAGGAATGTCTAAGCAAATTGTAGGATGTAAATGTAATAAAATATTATTGTTCTAAGAAAAAAATGTGAATAATTAAGACTTACATGAGTTGATACAGAATGAAATAAAGAACAAACAGGAAGACAACATACATAATGATTCCAACAATGCAAATGGGAAAGAAACAAGAAACCTGAACACTGTATTTATAATGACTAAGAGCTTGACCCTGACAAGATAAAAGATATCTCCTTTTCTTTTTTCCCAGGGATGGATGGCATTATAAATGTACAATAGACTAAGTTTAAATGGTGGTTAGTTTTCCAAAATTGCTTCTCTAAAAAATATTCTAAGTCACAAGTTACAATTATCTGAGGAGGAAAAGGGGGGGGGGAGGGAAGGGGAAGAGCATATATAGAAAGTAATTTAAAACAAATCAATATATATTTTAAAGAGACAAAAACCAAATAGCTTTCATAAAGAAATTATGAATGCTCTAACATAAATATGATCTATCTGTAAATATACAAGTCAGACAAGTAAATAATCAAAAATCCCAACTTTTAACATTTCTACCAATCATTTTTGTTCTTTCTATGAATTCCCTAGAACAAACAATAAATAACTGAACATTTAAATCCCTTTTACAAAATAGATTTTTAAAAGGGCAAACCTCTCGACTTTAACTGTGAGGTCTTCTTCAGCTTGGTGACTCATCACTCTCTCATCTGAACAATCACTGGCTTCCTGAGTGGGACTGGTATGACCTGAATTTTCTCCACCTTTAAAAGGGAAGGCGGGAGAGGGAGAAAGAGAAAGAGGAAAAATATGGTATTTTAATAACAAGTTTTAAAGTATAAAAAGGTATACTTTAACATTTGTTAATACTCCTATTTCTTAGTCTTATTATATACTTGGTCCTTTGTTATATATGTATAACACTCCATCTTAATGGATAATCATCTTGGCTTTCACTGAAGTTCTAATTTATTCATCAATTTAAAAATTATTTCCCTTGATCTAAAACTTATAGCCAGGATTTGATCTCTACTATTTGGACTTTCTAAGAAAGTGCCACTAATCTGAGTCACTGAATATCCTATAACATATTAAAATAAAGATTACCTTAAAGAGGCAGGTCCCTTGTGATACAGAATGGACTTAGGAAATCTGTGTAGCCCTATACCACTCACTCTCCTGTCCACCTCCCATAAGGACAGATAACTATTTCTAAGAACACGCAAGGAAGGAGTTATGCCTTAACTCATCTCATGGAACAAATAATAGAAACAAATCTCTAGTGTGATGTCTGAATGGATCTTATCATTCAAGAGATTCTGCAAAGCAGATCCAAGTAGACCCAAAAAGAGACTTTCTGGCAGAATCTGGACCAATACACATTGGGGCAATCTCAAGTTCTGGACTCACCTGCTAAGAACAAACGTGGCTAATCAGTCTGACACCCATAGCCAAATATTTACTTTAACTGTTTTCAAATATTTTTGCATCACAATCCTGCCAAATTATGCAACATTGCTTTCCCATGTCTTGTCTTTTACCTCTGCTTTAGTAGAAATCTCCTGGATAGTTTCCTTATTTCATACACATTTTGTATATAAAGCTACTCTCCAGAGAGCAAATGGTCATAATTGGTAATGTCCAACACGTTTTATTCATCTGAAATATATTATAACTCAAAAAAACAATAACTCTCATTGAAAAATATTTGTTAAATCAATGCACAATGAAGATGAAATACGAAGGAATGGCCTTTAATCTATTTTCTTCTCTTATGCTTTGATTGTCTTTCAATTTTTATACCTCACCCACAATTTCATTTCTCTTAACTCTTCTCTATTTTTTTTAATGTTTACTATCTTCACTATACCTTGTACTGAAATAAATCAATTTTATCCATGGAATCTGAAATATAGCATTTTTAGACCCTTTAACTAAATTCTAAGAGTCTGTGAGCACATTATAAAAAAAGCTAAAATTCTGAATATTCTAAGTTTTATAAAAATTCTAAGTACAACAAAAGAGTTTCTAAAGTCTGGGATAAAAAAGATGAATAAAGAAAAGATAGACCCATTAACTTGGTATAATATTAACAGATGCTAGAGAACAAGGAACTACTCAACTTGTATTCACTTCAATCAACTATATTAAGGAGAATGATCTTCAAAGTGAAAGAAGTAGAATAAACATAATTAAAATGGAATTTTAGGCAAAGAGTATTTAGGAAGTCAATAAGAGATCAATTAATTGCTTTTTTAAAATTCAAATTATTCATACCTAGAGAAATCACATCCAAGAGACTGAAAAAACTTGCAGATGTAGGAAATACTATTGATAATCTTTTAAAAATCATGGGGAATGGTAGAGGTATCAAAACATTATAAGGAAGAATATGTTATCCTAATTTTTTTTTTAAGTTTCAATAGTATTTTATTTTTCCAAATACATGTAACGGTAGTCTTCAACATAAGTATTCTTTTTTTTTGTTTTTTGGCTGAGGCAATTGGGATTAAGTGACTTGCCTAGGGTCACACACCTAGGAAGTGTTAAGTGTCTGAGACCAGATTTGAATTCAGGTCCTCCTGACTTCAGGGTTGGTTCTCTACCCACTGCACCACCTAGCTGCCCCAACATTCATTTTTTCAAGATTTTTTGTTCCACTGTGCACATCCTTTGATGCAGCAGTGTCTCTACTGGGCCTGCATCCCAAAGAGATGTGCACATGTACAAAAAGGTTTGTGGCAGCCCTTTTTGTAGTGTCAAGAAACTGGAAACTGAATGGATGTCCATCAATTGGAGAATGGTTGAATAAATTATGGTATATGAATGTCATGGAATATTATTTTTCTATAAGAAATGACAGCAGGACGACTTCAGAAAGGCCTGGAGACTTGCATGAACTGATGCTAAGTGAAATGAGTAGAACTGAGAGAACATTGTTCACAGCAACAAGATTATTAGATGGTCAACTCGATGTGCATGACTCCTTTCAACACTGAGCTTACTCAGGCCAATTCCAATAGACTTGTTTTGAAGAGAGTCATCTACACCCAGAGAGATCTGTGGGGATGTGGATCACAACATAATAATTTCATCTTTTTTGTTGTTGTTAGCTTGCTTTTTGTTTTCTTTCTCTTTTTTTTTTTACCTTTTTGATCTGATTTTTCTTGAGCAGCATGATAATTGTGGAAATATGTATAGAAGAACTGCACATGTTTAACATACATTGGACTACTTGCTAAGGGAGGGGGTGAGAAGGGAAGGAGAAAAATTTGAAATACCAAGTTTTGCAGGAGTCAATGTTAAAAATTATTCTTTGTATAGAATTTGAAAATAAAAAACTATTACTAAAAAAAAAATTTGCATTCCAAATTTTTCTCCTTCCGTCTCAACTTCCCCCCTTCCCAAGACAGCAAGCAGTCTGTTATGTTATCTGTGTACAATACTTCAATCCATATTCAGTCTCCATAGTTCTTTCTCTGGATGCAGAGAGCATTTTCTATCCTGAGTCTACTGAAATTATCTTAATTCTAATTTACAAAAGAGAGATAAAATAATTCAGGAAACTAAGTCCAGTAAATTTAATGACCTCAAAAAATTCTAGAGTAAATTTTTTTTTACTTTTTTCTAGTAAAACATTTTTAAAAAATACTATTTTTGTGGACCACAACATAACATTCTCATACTCCTTGACTGATATTTGCTTACATTGTGTTTCCTTTATCTGATATATCTTTCTTGTAGACACGATTTTTCTTGCACAACAATGATAAGTTTGGAAATATGTATACATATATTCGATTTGCCAATATTTTAACATAATTAACATGTAGTGGATATCCTGCCATCTAGGGGAGAGTGGGGAGTTGGGGGGAAAAATTTGTAACAGAAAGCTATGTAAGGGTTAATGTTGAAGAATTACCCACACATATGTTATGCAAATAAAATAAAAAATTAAAAAAAATACTATTTTTTCCCAATTCCATGTAAAACCAATTTTTAACATTCTTTTTTTTAAACAATATTTTTAGTTCCAAATGTTCTCTCTCTCCCTTTCTTCTCTCCCCCTCACTAGATGGTAAGCAATTTGCTACAAGTTACACATATGCAAACATGTAAAACTTATTTCCAAATTAGTCAGGTTGTAGAAGAATATAAAGGAGAAAAAACAAAAACAAAAACGGGAAAAAACTGAAGAAAGTGAAAATAGTGTTCTTTGATTTGCATTCATACATGTTAGTTTTTTTGGATATGGACAGAATTTCCCAATATGAATCTTTTGGAATCATCTTAGATCACTGCATTGCTAAGAGCTCAATCATACTTAATCATTACAAAATGTTATTGTGATTGTGTAGAAAGTTCTCCTGGTTCTGCTCACTTTACTTTGCACCATTTCATGTCTTTGTTTTTTTTCTGGAATCTGTCTGCTCATCATTCCTTATAATACAATAGTATTCTATTACATTCATATTCCACAATGTATTCAGCCATTTCCCAATTATGGGCACCCCTCAATAGCCACGTCTTTGTCACCACTAATGGAGCTACCACAAATATTTTTGTATATGTAGGCCCTTTTTCTTTTTTTACACTTTCTAGGATTTAGACCTAAGAGCGTATTGCTGGATCAAAAGGTATCTCCATAGTTTTATAGCTCTTCAAGCAAATTCCAAATTGTTCTCCAGAATGAATGGATCACTTCAAAACTCCATCAACAGTGCTTTAGTGACACAATTTTACTACATTCCCTCCAACATTTATCATTTTCTTTTTCTGCCCTATTAGTCCATGTAAAGGATGTGTCCTCAGTGTTATTTTAATTTGTATCTCTCAGATTTAGAGCATTTTTTTCATGACTAGAGGTAGCTTTGATTTTTTTATCTGAAAATTATCTGTTCATATCTTCTGACCATTTATTAACTGAAGACTTAATTTTCTTATAAATTTGACTCATTTCTCAACACATTTTAAAAAATTTGACCTTGATCAGAAACACTTGCTATAAAAAAATTTCTTCCTCACTTTTTGCTTCCCTTCTAACCTTAATTACATTGCTTTTGTTTGTGCAACCTTTTAAAAAATCACTATAATCAAAATTATCCATTTTACGTCTTGTAATGCTTTCTCTATTCCTCTCTCCCCCCAAATCACATGTCTAAATCATGTACCCATTTTGATCTCATCTTGGTATATAATGTGAGATGTTGGGCTATTTAGTTTTCCTAGCTGCTTTTGTCAAATAGTGAATTCTTATCCCAGAAGTCAGGGTTTATCAAACACTAGATTACTAGGGTCTACTATTTAGTGATTTGTGTACCTAATCTATCCCAGTGATCCAGTACTCTATTTCTCAGCCAGGATCAAATAGATAATATAGAGTTTATGATCCAGTATGGCTAGGCCATTTTATTTTGCATTTTTTTTCCCACTAATTCACTTTATATTCTTGATCTTTCATTCTTTCAGATAAATTCTGTTGTTTTCTAGCTCCATAAAATATTTTTTGGTAGTTTTATTGGTACAGCACCGAATAAGTAAATTAATTAGAATTGTCATTTTTATTAAACTGACTATTAGCAATTGATATTTTTCCAATTATTTAGATCTGACTACCTGAAAAATGTTTTGTTCATAATAGTTCCTGGGTTTGTCTTGGCAGGTAGACTCCCAAGTACTTCACAAGTTATTTTAAGTGGAATTTTTTTTTCTATCCCTTGCTGCTGGATTTTGTAGATAATTTATGGAAATGCTCATGATTTAGGTATGTTTTCTAATATCCTAAAACTTTATTTAAGTTGTTATTTCAAGTCATTTTTTAGTTGATTCTCTAAGGATATGATCATAGCACTGCAAGTATAGTTTTTTTTTTCCTGAATGCTTATTTTAATTCCTCCTTTTATTCTAGCAAAACTTCTAGAAGATAACAGAATGGAAATAGGCTTATGAGTAATTAGAAAATAAAGTTATGATTAGAATGAGATACAATAAATTAACTTAACATCCTATTTTCACATTTTTACTAGATTTAAGAGATCACAAATCCTCAAACATAGCATATTCCTTAATTTCAGCAAAGCATTTAACAAAATAATTACTAGTTTTGTAAACCAGATAGAGAAATATGGGCCAATTGATAATTGTCCTATTAATGTTAGGTCAATTCTTAAGACTTAAAGAATCAATTAAAATGTTCAAGAAGAGGCTGGACAAATGCTTCTTGAGAGTTACTGCTTCAAAAAATTTGGAGCTAGAAGAAACCAACTGCCTCTTTATAAGAAAAGGAAATTGAAGCTCACAGACACTGAAAGTGACTCGATCAAAATCTGTTGCTGAAGGGCATTATCTTTTTAATATAGTCTTTTCCAACTTTTAAGAGTCTATGAAACTATGCCCTATAACCAAAGAACATTCATCAATATCAAGCTAGCTCAAAAAATTGTTCAGATGTCATACATACTGCATTGCCAAACCAAGGAAGCCAGGTAGAGAGGAAAATAATTTTATGAAGATGATTTGGAGGATGTGAATTTTAAAAGTCAAAGATGAACATATATTCTTAAATACCTGAAAAAGACTTTAAGGAAAAGAAAATGACTTTCTTGGGCAGAGAGGAAGAAGACTTCTTTTTTAGAAGTTAACTATTATTGGCTAAGATGACAGGAAAAGACGATGATAAATGCTGGAGGGGATGTAGGAAAACTGGAGCATTAACACTTTGTTGGGGGAGTTGTGAACTGATCCAACCATTCTGGAGAACAATTTGGAACTATACCCAAAAAGCTATCAAATTTTGATCCAGCAGTGTCTCTACTTGATCTGAATCCCAAAGAGATCTTAAAAAAGGGAAAAGAACCCATATGTGCAAAAATGTTTGTGGCAGCTCTTTTTGTAGTGGCCAAGAAACTGGAAACTGAATGGATGCCCATTAGTTGGAAAATAAATTATAGTATATGAATATTAGAGTATTAATGTTCTATAAGAAACGATCAGCAGGATGATTTCAGAACTGATGCTAAGTGAAGTGAGTAGAACCAGGAGAACATTGTACACAGCAACAACAAAATTATGTGATGATCAAAACTATGAAGGACTTAACTCTTTTCAACATTGAGCTGATTCGGGCCAATTCTAATAAACTTGTGATGGAGAGAGCCATCTGCACCCAGATAGGATTATCAGGACTGAATGTGGATCACAACACAATACTTTCACCTTTGTTATTGTTTGCTTATTTTTGTTTTTCTTTCTCAATTTTTTTTCCTCTTTTGATTTGATTTTTCTTTTGCAACATGATAAATGTAGAAATACATAGAAGAATTGCACATGTTTAACCTATATTGAATTACTTGCTGTCTAGGGGAGGGAGGGAGAAATATTTGGAACACAAGATTTCCAAGGGTGAATGTTGAAAATTATCTTTGCATGTATTTTGAAAAGTAAAAACCTATTTTATGTGTGTGTGTGTGTATGTATGCATACACATGTGCATAGTCATTAAAACAAATGAAAAGGAATAGATAAGTCTGTCAAAGTGAGAAGATGCTAATGAGGTGAAGAAAGTGAACAGCTCCAGAGAAGAAAACCCACACAGACCTGTACCACAGCAAACGGTAAACAGAGCTACTAAGAAGAATAACAACTGAAGAAGTCAGTCCAGGAGAAAAATACTAGTTAAGAAGATGGAGTTTTAAATTGAGACGTGGATTTCTAAACTACAGCTTCAAATATAGAATGATGGTATTTGGAATGAAGCACATCCAAGAAAAGCCAGTAAAAATGTATTTGTTTACAGCTTAAAAATGTAATCAAAAGACTAAATTTAGAAGGATGAGAAATTGAGAAAATAGCCTATTTGTTTTGACCAGATAAACTATACAGAGTATAAGGTAGGAAGAAAAAAATAAAATAGGGATGCTCCAAAATCTGTAAGAAATAAATTGCAAAGGAAAGGGCCCCACATGTGCAAGAATGTTTGTGGCAGCCCTTTTTGTAGTGGCTAGAAACTGGAAATTGAAAGAATGCCCATCAATTGGAGAGTGGCTGAATAAATTATGGTATATGAATGTTATGGAATATTATTGCTCTGTAAGAAACGACCAGCAGGACGATTTCAGAGAGGCCTGGAGAGACTTGCATGAACTGATGCTCAGTGAAGTGAGCAGAACCAGGAGATCATTATACACGGCAACAACAATACTATATGAGGATCAGTTTTAATGGACACGACTCTCTTCAACGATGAAATGCTTCAAACCAGTTCCAATTGTTCGGTGAAGAGAGCCATATACACCCAGAGAGAGGGATGTGAAATGTGGACCACAACATAACATTTTCATGTTTTCTATTGATGTTTGCTTGCATTGTATTTCCTTTATCGGATTATTCTTTCTTGTAGATACGATTTCTCCTGCACAAAAAGTGATGCAATAACTATACATATATTCGATTTTTTAAGTATTCTAACATAATTATCATGTAGTGGATATCCTGCCATCTAGGGGAGGGGTGGGGAGTAGGGGGGAAAAATTTGTAACAGAAAGCTTTGTAAGGGTTAATGTTTAGGAATTACCTATACATATGTTTAGCAAATAAAAAGTATTAATTAAAAAAAAAAAAAGAAAGAAAGAAATTCCAAGAGGGGCAGCTAGGTGGTGCAGTACAGAGAGCACCAGTCCTGAAGTCAGGGGACCTGAGTTCAAATCTAGTCTCAGACACTTAACACTTCCTAGCTGTGTGACCCTGTGCAAGTCACTTAACCCCAATTGCCTCAGCAAAAAACAAACAAATAAATAAAGAAATTCCAAGAAAGGAATCAGTAATGAAAACTCTAGCCTCAGATGTTTCTATACAAACAAAATATGGTTTACAAGCAAGGTGAAAGAAAAATTCTACTTAAAGGACAAATTCAATTTCAGATATTTCACTAAGACTTGGGATCCATCATCAACTATGGTACTGATAAACATTTTATGCAAAAGAAATAGGACAGACAAAGGGGAAGAAAGTAGGAGCCTAGTGGGCTTATGAATTAAGATACATTCATGTCTGAGAAATCTGGGAACCAAAGGAAGTCAACATGGTAAAGATCAATGGAAACAGAACTAGATATGATGATTAGAATACTACAGACTACCTAGATAAAACAAGAAAATAAATAAAAGAATTGAGAAACAGATCACAAACTTCTCACAGAGACATAATATATTATAGGGGACTTTAATTATCCAGATATTTTCTAGAGATTTCCTTTTACCAAAAGCAGGTATATAATTTTTTGGCTTGCTTTAATGACAATTTGCTTTTTCAATAGGCTGAATGAGGAGAAATGAAAGGAAATGCTATTCTTGACTTTGCTGATGAAGTAGAAATGATGGGCACTTATGGAAAAATGACTACTCCTTATTTTTTGTGACAGAAGGGAGATGAGTGCTAGACATATTCTCACATTAACACTAGATTTTTGGACAACAGCTTTTTAGGGCACTTGGCAAAGTACACATGGGACTCTGAACTAAAATTTCTGTAACGAAGTCAACCCAGGAGGAAAAAGAAACTCAAAAACAAAGCTGAAGCAAGTACAATGAGAAGAGCTGTTTAGAGATTAATATGACTATATAGCAAAGAATGACCAACTTCTATCTTAAAAAGAAACATGGCAAGTATAATAGAACGTGAATATAAAAAATTTAACAAGGTCCTTTAAAAATAATTTCAGTATAAAAAAGGAATAATATAAGAAGTCCTAAAGCATGGGATAAGCTGATGCTGGTTAGGAAAGCTAATAAAAACAAAATTATTTTTAACTGTATAACAGTAAAGAGAGAGCTCAAAGAAGGCATAGGATTGGTGATAGGGATGATAACAATGAAGAGAAGGCAGAAAGATTTGGCTGTCTGTGGTCTTTGGACTGAAAATAACAACAAAAAAGCTAAAAAGGGATTGATAACCAAGATGATGAGTAGGAAGATCATGAGATGATCGAGATGTCTGTAATGAGTTCAATTCCCCCAATTCAGCAAAAAAAAAAGCATCTCAGGTTCCTGAAAAAATTGATAAATATGATTACTAAGACCCTATTAGTGCAAAGATTGTGGGGGGAAAAAAACAAAACACACAGGATTAAAGGGCAAATGTTCCATCTAGTTGAGTAACCCTGTCAAAAACATAAATAAGATTATTTTGGTATTTTTTCCCCTTTAAATCGATACCCTTTGCTTTTACATCACAGCTATTTATGTGTGGAAAGATGTGAGATGACAGGACAGTAAGGTAGATTCTGTCTTCGTTAAATTACTAGATCCAAAGTTTGAGTAGTTGGTAACAATTCAATGTCAACTTGGAAAGATATCCCCAGTTGAATATTACAGGGATCTGTCCTAGACTAATATTTTAAGCAGCAAATTGCATAAAGGCAAAAATGGTACACTTTAAAAATTTTTATGATGAAAAGCTAGAAGGAATAGTTACCATGTGGGATGAGAGAAGAAAATCAATTTCACAAGTAAAAGACAAAGATGGGCACAACTAGATTGCAGCCTGTCTACAAAAGATGTGGGGGTTTTACTGAGCAGTGAGCTCAATAAGGTAGCATTGTGACATGACATACCATGAAAGGTACTGTCAGCTGGGAAAGCAGATTATGGTATAGGAAAATTATGGAATGTTACTGCATTATAAGAAACAATGACAGCCATAAAGAAACATGGGAAGATTATGAATTGTGAAGTAAGCAGAACCAGTAAAACAACAGACCTAATGGAGTACAACAACGTAAATGGAAAGAGAAACAATCAAAACAAAATACTGTGGAATTATAATAACCAAGCTTGGCCCCCAAAATGAGTTATAAAAATATAGCTTACTCCCTTCTTCGCAAAGTTGAGGACTATTAAGTACAGAACACTACACTATAATGTCAAATTTGATTTGATGAGTTGATTGCCTTCACTAGGCTTGGCTTTTTTCTCTTTTTGTTTAGGGGATAGCTCTTTGGGGTGGAGAAGAACAGATAGTGAGAGATGAATACAGGAAATGTAGGTGAAATAAAAACCAAAAACATCAATAAAACTCTTTTTAAAAGAGGGCATAGTGTGTAGACCTAGGGTATTATTAATAAACTTGGCTTCTATCTTGTCCTGGGAGTTGGAAGGAAGTTAATTCCAATATAAGAATTTTCTAACAATTAAAACTATTCGAATCAATTAAGCAAATATTAATATTATTAATAACATCCTCTATACAAGGAACTAAAAAATGGTGAAGATAGAGAAAAGATTCTCATTAAAGACTTTATAATCTAATGTTCATGGTGGGAAGACTTTACAATCTAATGTTCATGGTGGGAGTACGAAGGGGGATAGGAGGCGGCCTGAAAACAGAAGGATATATACAGCCTAACTAATGCTGAGGAGATTGGGACTGCCTTAGAAGGCTGCTTTGTTCAGAAATAACTGAAGTTCCCTGAGGGAGAAGATATACTCAATGATGAGGAACAAATTGCTTCAACAAGTAATTGAATTATCACTCACCCTATTACCCTCACCATAGCACTAGAAATGTTCATGCAGATGCTAGACAAGAATCAGCCACATTGGAAAAGGGATTAAGTGACAAAGGTCACTTCCCACTATTATATGCTATAACTTTAAATTTTAAATTTCTTTAATCACATACATGTTATCTTACTATAAAAGGTATGTTTCACTATGCTTCTTTTTAAAAAATATATTCAGGAATAAAAGCCTAATTGCCTCTATTCAGAACCTCCAAGAATTTTTAAATGTACTAACTTCCCTTTATACCTTTTGACATTCTCTTTTGAACTTGTACCTCTTATCTCCCATAGGATCAGCCATTTCAGAGTTCACATACTGAAGAAACTTAAAAAATAAAAAGTCATGATGGAATTCTCTGAATTATGGTATAACACAATTTTTCAATAGAGTGAATTCTAATTATCTAGATTAGGTTTTCTTATCTTGTAGCTGTATTCAGCTACAGGATTGTTTTTAAAGACATCACACACACAGTTTTATCATGTGAATTGGACAGGCATGTATAACAATAATATTAAAATTACCTATAGAAATGCTTGATTGTGTGTCAGGAGATGTGGATGGTGTTTCACAAAGTTCTACATTTCTGGCTTGAGAATTTTCTGAAGTGTTGTTATGTTCAAAAGAAGAACAAGGGTTAGAAACTAGATTAGCTGATTGGCTCCCAATTCCAATCGATGCTTCACTTTTTAGTGTGTGCATCTGAGGAAAAACAAATGAGAATTAATCAACACATAATGCTCTAAGCCTGTATTAACAGATAAGCTTGAAATGTGAACCCAGATGATTTTTATTATGTAGGATTAAAGGCATATGCCAAGACCTTCTGTAACACATTTAAACTAGCTTAAAAAAAATCTATAATCTCTAAGAATTATTCCATAACTACATTATAGAATTTTGTTATTTCCTACAACATAAGAAGAAGAAGACCCTTGCAAGACAACACTGAATTTCATTCAAATCAATTTTAAATTAATCTTAAAAATGAAAGAAAACAAGGGTATGAAATGTGGCAGCTGCTAGCTCAAGAGAGTTTCTCTTCATTCTAACAGAATGCAGAAGGGGTGCAGCAATCAGAAAGCAATAATATAAAAAAACAAATATGACTTTTTTTTACAGGAAGAAGAAAGTAAAAAGAACATAAAGCATGCAGTACTGGAACCATGGGAAAAGGAGAAGCAGGGACAAAAAAAAAAAAGAAAAATGGAGCAACACACAACAATCATATTTATTCCACAGACATCATTAGTTTTAAAGGGTGTTTCCTTTATAAGAATAGCTTGCAAAACCAAAACAAGGTTTATTACTTTCTGATTAATCATCTTAAAGGTTCAATGTAACTGGCTACCCCTAAATATAGTAAGGGGCTTCAAAACCATTTCTATACTGAGTAAAAAAGAACCCCTGCATTTTCTTATTTTTATGAATAGTATACTTCTGCTGTTTCTTACCTGTCTGACTTTGTGAATTCTGTTAACAAGCTCCTCTGCTGTAATGCTTCCTGCTATTACTTCCAAGGGAATTCCACTGTCCCCTATAAAGAAACTGGATGGGACACATACTACAGGATCTGTGCAATAAAATAAAGGCTAACAAATTCATGTGGAAAAAAAATGGTTACTTTTATAAAGCACTGATGGTATACCAAGAAGAGGATAAGAGCAGCTCCATTTTAACTTCTATGAATTGAGGCCTTTTGTATTATAACCAATTATGCTCTCTGCCACTTACTATAGTGTGACATTGGGGCTAACTCCTGTCTCTGGGCCTCAGTCTCTTTAGCTATAAACATGAGGTTGGGCTAGCTTATTAATCACCTTTTTAAATAAAGTATTTTAAGAAAGTTAAATCAAACCATAATCTTGTATCTAAAGATGCATAATTTAATGCCTCTTATCTCTAAGTAAATAGGTCAAATGTACTGTTTCTATTCTCTTGACAAATGACTTTCATTCTTTTCCCTGTATAACTATCCTGGAAGCTTCTTCTAAAAACTGAAAACAAGATCCCCCTCTGTGGCTTTCGTGACACACACTGAATATGCCACACAATGAAAATGACACGTTACACCATTATCATCTTAAATAGGTATATAACCATAAATTTTTTAAGTGATTTTTTAAAAATTTCATAAACTACTCAATTCATTAAAGTTATTGCCCTCAAAACTTATATAACTTAATTTTTCTCCATTCAAAGGATACAGATTTGTGAGAATTGTAGACATGCTTCACTGTAAAACAAAACCAAATAAATAGTGAATAGATTATTATGAATGTTTTCCAAGTACTAGTTTTTTAAATGAGTTATTAATGGAAAAAAAAACATTGGGTTTGGAGTCAGAGGACTTCAGATGAAGCTTGGCTCTGCTTATTATCTGTGTGTTTTTCTTTTCTTTCTTTCTTTCTTTTTTTTTTTTTTTTGAGGCAATTGGGATTATGACTTGCCCAGGACCACACAGCTAGGATGTATTAAGTGTCTGAAGCTGGATTTGAACTCAAGTCCTCTATACTTCAGGGATGGTGCTCTATCTACTGTACCATCATAACTGACGCCTGCCTATGTGATTAAAAATTTAACTTCTGGGCCACCATTTCCTCATCTGCAACACAAAAAAAATTGAACCAGATACTTTCTAAGGTCCTTTCCAAATTGAGACTTTATGAATTATCCTAAGTACAGTTATTTCTCCAAGATATAAAAATCAACTAAAAGGGAAAAAATCCCCACCAATAATCTTATTACATGTAATTTGGAAGCAATTTATATCATTGTTTTCAGATGAATACAATCACTAGTCATCGATGAACTGAACTGCTATGTGCTTGTTTCTAAGCTCTCCAGTTATTTGTACCAGATTTCTAATAGGAAAATATTGCTGAATATTGCATTAAACAGCTCTTCTCTAACAGATTTTGACTGATTAAGGTGACTGCTTCAAAAACCAAATTAATTCTTTTCCAAGAACTAAAGAATTTGTTTCATTTTCAAAGTCTGATAGATCCCACAATTACTGCCACCATTTGGCATCACTTTAATTTCCAGTTTTTTTATTTGGGAAGCAGAAAATACCTAGCATTTTAACATTTTACAATCCCACTACTCAATCTTACAAAGGCTGTAAATATCAAGTGAGCAGTTTTTAGGGATAAATAGAAAAAAGTTACATTAAGCGAAAAAGGAAAGCCACCTGGAATATTAATTTCTTTCCAAAGAACAATTTCTCCTGATTGCAATAATAACTTTTGTACAATAGCCCAATTTCTATTTCCAGACAGCATCATTATCAATGCCTCAACATCATTATCAATGCCTCAAAATCATCATGGGAGGGCAACTAGGTGGCGCAGTGGATAGAGCACCAGCCCTGAAGTCAGGAGGACCTGGGTTCAAATCTGGTCTCAGACATTTAACATTCCCTAGCTGTGTGACCCTGGGCAAGTCACTTAACCCCATTGCCTCAGCACAAAAAAAAAAAAAAAAAAAAAAAAAAAAAACATGGGAGAAAAGTCATGTGATTCAAGGGGAAAGGGAACACTGCCTTTAGGATCAGAAAATCTGGATTCATATCTTGGTTCTACATATGTACCAACAAATCACCTAACTTCTTGGCAGCTTTGGGAATGGGCCATCTGGTTAAAAAGCTATTATGTGTCCCATATATATATAAATGACCAGTTTTTCAAGTTACAAAAATATAAGATAGCATGCTTAATATGCAAAATATTTCTACTAACAAAGAGGATGTGACTCAAATATTGTATTACCTTCATTATCTGTGGTAGATATAATACAGCAAGCAAATAGATGTGTTCTAGGATAGATTCCCTAGCCAACAAATCTCCATGGAACACTCCTTCTTTCTTCCCCCCAAGTCAAAGTAGATTGTTTCTCAAGAAGTGAGGAACATCCTTTCAAGGTCTCTTCATATACATATGCCTACAGGGCATACAGTTACTTTCATGCTCACAGATGGCTGAGCTGTGTAAGCCCTGAAAATACCTGCAGTCATTCCTCCTAGCTGAGCCTTGGCCCAACTGAAGAAGCCTGTACCTAAGTCCACTTCTCTTATTACTACTGACACCGATCTAGTGCTAGCACAACTGAAAACTTTCAACAACTCTGTCAAAACATTTTTGATCCCAGAGGGATTTCTTAACTGAGGCATCAATGCACGCAGCACCTAATTTTTCTTTTATTATTTGGAAGACCCTTTAGAATCTTACACAAGTTTAGAGTCTTTAATATGAACATCAATTATCACTGTACTATAAATATGCAAAGCACTTAGGCAAACTATTGATTAGAATAGTGGACAAATCAGATTTTACATTCTGGCAAACCATTAAAAGTTTAAACAATTTCAGTCAAAAATACTGATGAATCTAGAAAAGATAAAACATAAGCTCCTAGCCTGTTAAAACATTCTAATCTCTGCCAAATCCAGATTCTTACACTCCAAAGTATACTATAACACTGCATAATCACAGACTACAATAACTATGACTAGAAAAGTTGAAAATGAAAAAAAAAAATGAAGATGTGAGCAAACCTTTTGGTATCAATTTTAATTGCCACAAAACTGTCTGAGGAAGCTTCTGTAACCTTTTCATCCTCCCAACTTTCAGCCATCTGTATAGACTGTTCATCATCACCTGTAAAATATTTAAAATGTTCTTAGAACCTAAAGATCTAGTAATCCCAAATTTCTAATTAGTGAAATTATTTTTTCTGGAGATAAATATCAAATGGGGGAAAAAAGGGCATTCCTTGAAAGTGTAATTGTCATGAATATGAAAACTGAAATCATAAAATATTAAGGGAAAAAATTTAAAATATTCTAAAGAATATTTTGAAATGGAAATGATATTCTTGCATATAGGATCATTTTCCTGCAACAAATGCTCAAAACATAAGGCAAAAAGTATGACAGGGACAAAAAGTTCACAGTTAATTATATGACTTCAAAAATAAGATTTTAATATGTTGAATTTGTAAATAGCACCTTTCATTGAAAGAGCTCGACATCTTCAACAAAATTGGATTATCTGCTCATTCAAAATCTCAACAAAGTAGAAAAGTGTAAAGTGTGCTTTTTTTTCTCCTCTTACAGATAAGAATGATTTGTCTAAAATCACTAGGCTAGTAAACAGTATAACAGACACAATGACTCCAAAGTTTTCCTAGGCTGCTTCTACCAGACTTGTTCATTTTCCTAAGTATAAAATAAAAAACTCTTTTGTATTTTCACATGTTCTTTTTGCTATATCTAAAAATACTTTAGAAATCCTAATAGTTTTGTTGAAATACAGTAATTAATGGCCTCTTAGTCTCATAACAATGACAATTCTGATTTTTTTAACTTATATATGAAAATTTCACTAGTTAAAAGTATGGACTGGCTATAGAATCTTAACAAATAAAAGGTTATGTGAATCAAAAGCTATCTCTAAGAGATCAAGATTCTTTAAAGCCGTGGAAATTGTTTTTCAGCTTTCTGCTGACCTAAGTTCTGTTCGAATTAAATATGTGCTATCATGGTCCCAAATCTGAACCCTAACTGGACATAGTCCCAGAGGGCTGGCAGGTGGCATAACTTCCTATTTCCACTGCCTACATATTTGCAAAAGAGATGAAAATACTACTTTGAAAATTCCAGACTAGGCACAAGGGCTAATTTGCTGTAATTGCAGGAAGGCCAGTAGTTTTTTGGAACAGGTCATTAGATAGGCACAGAAAGATTGCCAAGAATGAATGCACAAACCTTCCAACAAAAGTCATTATTAGAATGCTAACTGAATGCAATATGTTTATCAGTATAAAGTTAATTTAAAAAGAACTAAGTATACAAAAAGTTCCAAAGCAAAAGACTTAATATTTTATTCTATTATAAACACACCTCATTAATATTTAAGTGGATTCCTAAATATGTAATTAAATCTAATCTAACCTCTGACACATCATTTTAAATCTAACAAAACTTTTAAAGGCATTTTCTTGTAAAAGATAGGTCTGCTTGTTCTGAACACACAATGAGTATCCAAACACCCCAGAATGCTAGATTTCTTAATTTTTGTGCAATTTAAGTAACTGAGCAGTCCATAGTTATGCCACAAAATTGCCACGCTCTTATGGAATGAAACAGCAGAGTGCATTTTGTAAGCTGCTATTAAAAACTTAAATTTCTTTATTAAGAATAAAGCTGACAAGTTTAAACCCAAATGGTAATTTTATTTGGAAAATGTGAACAAAACTATTGGGTTTTAAATCATTAGAACCATTTAAAACTTTAACTATACCATCAAACTGATATTGTACTAAGGAATCAAAAGAGGGCTAAAGTTCCAGCTCTACACCTATCTGCTTGTTATTTAACCTCTCAGTTTGCTCATAAAACAGGGATTAATAAATGACTTGCCTACTTATAACAGGTTACTGTAAAGATCAAATTAATGTATGTGAAAATGTTCTGATATCTTTAAAGTAATATGAGTATAAAGTATTATTTCAGTAAAAAATAATTATATGCCACTTGATTTCCCTTCTTTTCTGACACATTTCTTACAATATAATAGTTGTTTTAATTTATGTATACACACAATGGCAGGAACTATATAATCTCCAAAAACATGGTATAGAAGGTCAAGTGAATTAATTCAAGATTAGTTAAAATGATCTTCCATTTGCCAGAGCTTTAAAAGTAAATTTTTAAAAATAGAAACCTTCATCTCTCCAGGAAAATCAGACTCTAATATAATATTTTTATATATTTTCCATCTTGCTCTTGATTGCTATACATGTAATTTTGGTGTTGTATTATACTATCCAAAAAAGAAATGGGAAAATGGAGTGTGTTAATGCTATTTAACAAAAATAACTTATAAATCCTGATCTAATAGTAGTCACAGATATTCTGATCTGATTCCCATAATTCAAATCTGGAAAAAAAAAAAAAGAGATTAGTGTTAAGGCACACTGAAATCTGGGTGACAGCAATAAAATGTGAAAATGTGGAGCAAAACCATCAAGAGAAATACAATCTATAAGCATGATTAAAAAATTAATTAAGCCACATTTTCAATTGTAACAAATGCCCGATTTAAAAAAAGGGGGAGAGGTGGGAGAAGTCCTGAAGATCCATATAATGTTAAAAAAAAAAAAAAAGATAGAATTTTTTTTCTCATCTTACAATAACACTTTCATATTATACTGCTCAAAATTTTTGGATTTCCTAAACTAACAACGGTAACTAAGATCATCAGGTGGTTTCTCTGTTGTTTACCAATGACACAGCTTTCTTCCTGGCCTTCCATAACTTAATTATGAGCACAATCACTTAGCTAACTAACAGTGCGTCCCTGCCTCCATCCAAAACTTTTGAAATTAAGTGTGTAGTTTTAAAGTATTCTGAAATTCTAGGTGATGGAAAGCTCTTTTCTCGATAACTATCATTAGCTACTGGATGAGGATATGTAGTCTACATCACCACGGTGGTTTAGCTAGGAAATGGCATTTCCTCTGACCCAGCCAGCTGGGAGGATGAAGGGGGAGGGTAAGAGCGGAGGGTGGGATAGAAGTGGAGGGGAGAGATGAAGGTAGAAAAGACACCTCTGACACCACTACTCCTCTTTTCCCCCCACTCCCGCCCCCGGCGGTCTCAGAAAGCCAGGCCACGGCACGCGCACCTGGCCCGGAGCTTTTCTCGGCAGGAAAAGGCCGAAGGGCTGCAAGAGGTTGGAGATGTCTGTCTAAGGTCAGGTGTATTTGAGCAGGAAGAAGAGGCACAGAAGGGGCGGAGAAAATTGGGGGAGTTAGACCTCAGAGAAGGGAAGTATTCTGGGGGACATGGCGGAGGAGGGAAATAGGAAAAACGAGAAGGCTACCTCGGTGTCTCTCAGCCTTAGAAGGGGAGTGAGGCTGAGGGTAGAAGGGGGAGGTCAAGTTGGCCCCAGAGGGATGTGGGGGGAGTGACGAGGGACTAGGCGGGGAAGGCGGGACCCTCCGAGGCCGGGCCGTCACGGGCAGCGAGCCCGGGGATGGACCAAGAAGGCTGGGGAGGGCTTAGCAAGTGAAAGAATCCGGGATAGTGAGGTTGGGGGAGGGGGGTTGCCGCGGCCTGGGACTACCCCTTCACCTGCCACGAAGACCACGAAGACTGCTCCACTCTGTTTGGCCGCCGCGATGGCGGCCGGGATCGCGCCCTGGAACCACAGCATCGTCCCGCTCGGGCCCGGACGGACGGACGGTCAGATGGACTGAAGCCCGGCAGCCGTCGCTATCGCCCCCGCGTCGCCCGCTCTGTTTCACCGCAGCCGCCGGGCAGGCCGGCAACCAGGGCCCCCGCCCCCTGACACACAACACACGCACACACAACTCCCCCCCTATACACATACACACACACACACACACACAAACACACTCCCTTCAGCCGTCTCCCAGGGCGCGCGCACGGCGTGTCACGGGCACGGCTCTCCCGTCCCCGGGTCTCGTCCCAGTCAGTAGAACCCGTCGGGGGCTCCGGTAGAGTGAAAGAGGCCCCAGAGTGCGTATTGCGTGACGCGAAGACACGCACAGGCGCGCGCGTGCCCGTCGAGACCGGGGCCGAGGGAGCCGAGGTAGGAAACTGCAAAGGATGACTAACCGCTCTCACGCACCGACTCGTTCCCCCACGTCCCCTAAGGGATCACGGGAATTGTAGTTTTGAGAGGGGTTCCGCCCATGTTGAAGTGAGTCAGGGGTAACTGTGATTTCATCAGCTCAGATTTGTCTTGCTATAAAAGCACCCCGGCCCTGAAGCGGAATTAGAATGACGCGGAAGAGAAGGAAAGCGGCCTCCCTCATTGTCAGAAGCAGGTGGCTTCTGCCGGATCTCCTTGCCGGTCCTCTGGGAGGCCTCCCTCACTCAACTCTGCCCTCTTTGGACCTCACAACCTCCATCTGCTTAGACTAGGAGCATGGCGTTCTGGCAAAGGAGAGCCTGGCCTCTCTCGGTCCCTCCGAAGGGCCTTGAGAAAGGAGGCAGAGGCCGTCGGTCACCACCATGGGAAGAGGGACAGGGGAAGCAGGAGACACAGGGCCCCCCGCCTACCCTCAGGGAGCTCCTGGTCAGGTTGCGGGGTGGGGGGGGAGGAGAGACTGACTTTGATGGATCTGTGATGTCATCAATGTGGATAGTCCCTCGGACAGAGTAGATCTGACCCATCCAAACCTCATCCTCTCCTGCCCTGTTCATGGTTCATGGCTCCCAGAAATGCTCCTTTGGGGAACCCCCCTCCCCAAAATGCTGGTGCTCTTCCTACCAACCATTGAAACTCTCCACTGTCCATCCATCCTTCCTGGCTCTTGTTACATTGATGCCTGACCTTTCCAGGCATATATCTTTTCAAGCTATTTCTTGCTTTTAAAGTCATCTATGGTGATTCGCTACACCCTATTTTCACCATCAGTGTCACTTGATTGCTGTTCGGAGTAACTCACCATGTGATTTTTCAGTGATTGATTTATAATGTAGGAGGAAGAGTATTAGTATTCAAAAAATGAGGTGTGTGATTTTTCGTTTTGTTTTGTTTTAAGGAGAAACTTGGGAATCGTTGAAAGCACAGTTCACTTTCCCAAATGCAATATAACCTTTTCTCTTCCTCCACAATTTTGAACTGATTTGTTGTTCATCTTAGGTCCAAGTTTTGCACACACATATAAACTCATACACGAAAACATCCACATGAACCAGCTCTGTGGGCTGTTCATTTAACTACAATTATATAAACTAGTCTTAATCTATTTGTTTTTTCCTGTTTACTTGATATAATTAGCACAATGGGATCTGAAAACAAAACCATTAGGAGACCTCATCTGTAGAGAATTCCTCCTTGACATCTTCCTAAAAACATAATTCAACCTGCTTCCTGCCTTGCTTGAAATCAATAATTTGAGGATCGATGAAGTTTTTATTGTTCCATCTTTCAAAGAGGTTTTTTTTTTATGATTTTGACATGTAAATGGAAGATACCTTGTTAGAGGAAAACTATTAAGAATAACTTTTCTTTAATTGCTATATAGTTGACAAAAAAAATATGCCCACCAGGATCTAAGCTTACTAGATTTAACTTATTTAAAAAATTTTAAGACAACATTAGTTGCTTTTTATTTTTATACCAGTTATTTTTCCCTAACTGTACCACCCCCACTGGATCCCTTCTTTACAACTAAAGAAAGCATGTAAGCAAAACCAATAGATCCAAAAAATCATATCTGATAGCATATATCACAATCTTCATTCATAGTCCCCCACCTCTCTTACTGAAAAAGGAAGGTGTATTTCATCATCAGTCTGAGGCTAAGGTTAATCATGAAAATTAACCATAGTTATACTGCCTTTTTATATTTTTCTTTACTTTATTGAGTAAATAAATAAAGCATTTGTTACTTTTGTAACTATAAAGATGTTTGTTGCATGCTGCAATTTGTGAAAATCTACCTCTTGGAATATAGAAAACATCATTGATAAGTTCATTGTATTATTAATTTAGAGCCAGAAAAGACTTTAGAAGTCATTAAATCTTCATTTTACACTTGAGGAAACTGAGGCACAATGAAGTTAAATGATTTGCCTCTGGGTCATAAAAGCTTATTATTTCATGAAGAATTTAAACCTAGCTCTTTCTATTTCTAATAATAATGAGTGCTTTACATTTATCACATCTTCACAACAACCATTCAAAGTCATTTAACCGATGAGGAAAATGAGGCAAATGTTAAATCATTTGCTCTTGGTCATATGGTTATGCCATTAACATAACTTTTGATTCTTAGAGCTTAATACCATGGCTTGTTGTACAATACTTATGTTAATCATACAGTCCAGTATTTTCAAGGACACTCTTGATTTTAAGAAAAGAAAGTATATTCTTTATTAGACTATGCAAAAGGAAGAATTCTTTATCAGATCACATGACAAAAATTAATTTTGTTTTTTCTAATTTGTTAACTATGTTAGGCACTGAATTGTTTTCCTAGTACAAGTGATTTTTTTCCTGAATCAGTCTTGCTTTCACCTCTTTCCCCTTATGTAGTACATATAGGTAGAATGGGGAAATACAAAGGTGTAATGAGTAGAATTTTAAACTTGTACTTATCTGATAGTATTTTTAAAAAATCTCTTAAGAAAAAGAGATTAAAGGAATTAGAGTAGGTAATGAGGAAACCAAATTATCATTCATTGCAGATGATATGATGGTATACTTAGAAAACCCTAGAGATTCAACTAAAAAAACTTAGAAACATTACACAACTTTAGCAAAGTTGCAGGATACAAAATAAATCTATATAAATCATCAGCATTTTCATAGAATACTAACAAAGTTCAGCAAGAGATACAAAAAGAAATTTCATTCAAAATAACTGTCGATAGTATAAAATATTTGGGAATCTATCTGCCAAAGAAAAGTCAGGAACTATACAAACTAAACTATAAAACACTTTCCACACAAATAAAGTCAGACCTAATCAGGTGGAAAAATATCAAATGTTCATGGGTAGAACAAGTAAATATAATAAAAATGACAATTCTACCCAAACTAATTTACTTATTTAGTGCCATACTAATCAAACTCCCAAGAAATCATTGTACAGATTTAGAAAAAATAGTAGCAAAGTTCATTTGGAAAAACAAAAGGTCAAGAATTTCAAGGGAATTAATGGAAAAAAAAAAAAAAAAAAAAGGCTGATGAAGGTGGCTTTGCTGTACCAGATCTAAAATTATATCATAAAGCAGCAGTCATCAAAACCATTTCGTACTGGCTAAGGAATAGAGTAGTCGATCAGTGGAATAGGATAGGATCACAGGACAAACCAGGCAATAATTATAGTAGTCTAGTGTTTGATAAACCCAAAGAACCCAGCTTTTGGGATAACAACACCCTATTTGACAAAAACTGCTGGGAAAATTGGAAACTAATATGGAAGAAATTAGGGCTTAACCCACACCTAACACCACATACCAAGATAAGATCTAAATGGGTTCATGATTTAGATAAAGAGTGATAATATAAGCAAATTATAGGAACATGGGATAGTTTACCTCTAAGACCTATGGAGAAGGGAGGAATCTGTGTCCAAAGAAAAAATGGAACTCTTAGTTAAACACCAGATAGATAATTTTGATTATATCAAATTAAAAAGTTTTTGTACAAACAAAACTAATGCAGACAAGATTAGGAAGGAAGCAATAAACTGAGAAATCATCTTTACATTTAAGGCCTCTGATAAAGGCCTCATTTCTAAAATATATAGAGAATTGACTCAAATTGACTCCATTGATAAATGGTCAAAGGATATGAACAATTTTCAGATGATGAAATTAAAACTATTTTTAGTCATAAGAAAAGGTGCTCCAAATCACTATTGATCAGAGAAATGCAAATTAAGACAACTCTGAGGTACCACTACACACCTGTCATATTGGCTAAGATGATAGGAAAAGATAATGACGAATGTTGGAGGGGATGTGGGAAAGTTGGGACACTGATACATTGTTGGTGGAATTTTGAATGGATTCAACCACTCTGGAGAGCAATTTGAAACTATGCTCATAAGGTTATCAAACTGTGCATACCCTTTGACCAGCAGTGTTTCTATTGGGCCTATATCCCAAAGAGATCTTAAGGGAAAGAAAGGGACCCACATGTGCAAAAATGTTTGTGGCAGTCCTTTTTGTAGTGGCTAGAAACTGGAAACTGAGTGGATGTCCATCAATTGGAGAATAAATCATGGTATATGTATGTCATGGAATAGTATTGTTCTGTAAGAAATGACCAGCAGGATGATTTCAGAGAGGCCTAGAGAGACTTGCATGAACTGATGCTGAGTGAAATGAGCAGAACGAGATCATTATACATGGCAACAACAAGACCATAAATGATCAATTCTGAAGGACATAGCTCTCTTCAACAGTGAGATGTTTCAAACCAGTTCCAGTTGTTCAGTGATGAAGAAAGCCATATACACTCAGAGAGAGGCCTGTGGGATCTAAGTGTGGACCACAACATAGCATTTTCATACTCTTTATTGATGTTTGCTTGCATTATGTTTTCCTTCTGTTTTTTTTTCCTGTACAGCAAGATAACTGTATAAATATGTATACACATATTTGATTTGTCAAATATTTTAACATAATTAACATGTATTAGACTTCCTGCCATCTAGGGAAGGGAGTGGGGGGTAGGAGGGGAAAATTTGTAACAGAAAGCTTTTCAGGGGACAATGCTGAAAAATTATCTATGACTATGTTTTGCAAATAAAAACTTTTAATAAAAAAATTTTTTTGAAAATGACCAGCAGTATGATTTCAGCGAGGCCTGGAGACTTGTATGAACTGATGATGCTAAGTGAAATGAGCAGAACCAGGAGATCGTTGTACACAGCAACAAGACGATTATATGATGATCAATTCTGATGGACATGGCTCTCTTCAACAATGAAATGTTTCCAACCAGTTCCAATCGTTCAGTGATGAAGAAAGCCATCTATACCCAGAGAGAGGGATCTGAATGTGGACCACAACATAGCATTTTCATGCTCTCTATTAATGTTTGCTTGCCTTATGTTTCCCTTCACAGATTTTTTTTTCTTGTAGGTCCAATTTTTCTTGTACAGCAAAATGTGTATAAATATATTCAATTTGTCAAGTATTTTAACATAATTAACATGTATTAGACTTCCTGCCATCTAGGGAGGTTTGGGGGAGTAGAAGGGAAAAATTTGTAACAGAAAGCTTTGCAAGGGTCAGTGTTGAAAAATTACCCATGCATACATTTTGCAAATAAAAAGCTTTAATAAAAAAAAAATCTTCTCTTAAACCCTTTCTAACTATGGATAAACCATTTGGCTTCTCAAGATGCAGTTTCATCATTTTTCAAATCAGAATCATAATGCTTTTATGTAACTACTTCATAGGGTAGTTGAGGAAGTACCATTCATGCCTTAAAGTGATATATAAATTATTTATTATATATTATGGAGCAGGGGATATAGTACATGGCTATAAAACAGTTTTAGTTGTCTGGAATCTTTTCTAGGTTTGACCCATAATTTATTTTATCAGGTACAAATTACTGAGCTTATTCAAACTTTTTTAAAAAGATTTTTAAAGCTTACAACTTATACCAAAGTCATTTCCTCTGAACTACATTCCCTTCCATTGATTCTGTCTTTAAAACTAAAAAAAAAAAAAAGCAAATCTAAAAGAAAAACCAGACAGATATAACATATTGGATAGTTTATACCACAATCCACATCTATAGTCCCTTACCTTTCTTTCTTTCTTTTTTTTTTAGAATTTTTTTTAATATATAAAGCTTTGTATTTACAAAACATATGAGTGATTTTTCTACATTGACCTTTGCAAAACTTTTTTTTTGTTCCAACCTTTTCCCCTCCTTCCCCCCACCCCCCACCCCTAGATGATAGGTAATCTAATACATGCTAAATAGGATAAATTATATGACAAATCCAATATATGTATATATATATATCTATACAGTTATCTTAATGCACAAGAAACATCAGATCTAGAAAGAGAGAAGGAAAAAAAAAACAACCTAAGAAGGAAAACAGAATGCATGGAAATATTCACAGAAAGCGTTAAAATGTGTGTTGTGGTTCACTCTCAGTTCCCACAGGCCTCTCTCTGGATGTATATGACTATCTTCATCGCAGAACAACTGGTTTGAATCACATCATTGTTGAAGAGAACCATGTCCATCAAAATTGATCATCGTATAGTCTTGTTGCTGTGTATAATGTTCTCCTGGTTCTGCTGATTTCACTCAGCATCAGTTCATGCAAGTCTCTCCAATCCTCTCTGAAATCCTCCTGTTGGTCATTTCTTACAGAACAATAATATTCCATAACATTCATATACCATAATTTATTCAGCCATTCTCCAATTGATGGGCATCTTTTCAATTTCCAGTTTCTTGCCACTACAAAAAGGGCTGCCACAAACATTTTTGCACATGTGGGTCCCTTTCCCTCCTTTAAAATCTCTTTGAGTCCCTTACCTTTCAATTGAAAGGATCGTGTTTCATCATTGCTCCTCTAAAGCTGACATAATTAGCCAAATTATAACGTCTTTTCATGTTTTTATTCAACTTATTGAATGAATAAATAAAAGTATTTATTGAACACTTACTATGTGCAAAGCACTACACTGAAAGTTAGAGACACAAATAACATAATCCCTGGCCTCTGGAGTTCTCACTCTATAGGGGAGAAAACACATGGAAGGTATCCAGGGCAATTCACATGGAAAGATCACATGGTTCATAGGGTACAGCAGCAAAACAAATAGTATCTCCTCCTCTTCAGTATCACTTTCACTGATAAAATCCTATCCATTTCTGATGCTGAACAATTTTTTCAGTTTCAGGGATTCTGGTGACAAGAATTTTCTTTTCCAGGTCTTGTGTAGATGTGGCTATAGCACCAGCACAACAGTAGAAGTTTTGATAGCTCTCCTGATTCTACTTTCTACTGGGTCATTAGTCTATACAAGTTTTCCCAAGTTTCTCCGAATTCTTCATATTTATCTTTGCTTATAGTCCAATGTATAGTGAATATGCCATTATATTCAGATACCAAAATTTCTTTAACCATTCCTCAATAGGCACCCATTTTGTTTCGAGTTTTCACTCCATAGAAAGTGATGCTTTTGAATATTTTGTTATACATATATATTTCACCCAGATTTGAGAAGAAAAGCTTGAAAACAGCCATGAATACTGAGGTAATCTAATATAGTAGGAAGAACACTAATCCTGCAATTAGATTTACCTGGACTTAACTATAGGCCGCTGGTAATTACTACCTATGTCATCTTGGTTAAGACCTTATTTTTCTCACCTGAATAATGAGAGGATTGGGAAGGGGCTCTGAGTTCCCTCCCAGCTCACTTTGGATCCTGTGTACCTGAATACTAGGAGCTACTGGATCATGTTACAGTTATTAATACTGATCATCTCCAAAGATCATTTTCTAGTCATGTTTTTATGACAGCTACTTTTCCTGAGAGAAAACAAAAGCAATGTACAAATTTGTTTTCTAAATAATTTTACATAACTGTTTTGTAATCAAGGAAGGGGAAACACTGTGTAATTAGTTGTCTTTAAGAAGAATTTTTCAATTTCTAGCTGAGGCTTTTCATGAAATGGCATGAACCTCAAATTTTCTTCATTAAGCTGCTATTCATTCCATAGCTATTGGCTAAAGACTAAATAGTCTTGATGCAGTAAACTGAATAATTGTTTATTCTACATTAATTAAATTCTTCTTGAAATAGTGTGATCATTTAACAGTTTTCTAGGATAACATCTTTGTAAGGATAAGAAGGTGACACATTCCAAAATAATTTCTTACTCACTAGGAGCTTACACTAAACTAGTTAGCAAACTACATTCTAATCTGATTTCCAACATTTTGTATTTGTGCTAGATGGCACATTGGATAGAGTGCTGGGCTTGAGGTCAGGAAGACTCATCTTCATGAGTTCAAATTTGTCTTTAGCACTAACTATGTGTGTAACTGGACAAGTCACTTAACTTGTTTTCTAGTTACCAAGGGAGGGAAATAAGGCTGTGTACTCACTCCCATGATTTTTAGCATGATGTCAGATGCTGCCAATGAGGACAAACATAGCATCAATCAGTTACCACATTAAAGATAAAATTTTTCAACTTGAAAAAAGTTATAAGCCAAGACTAAAATAGAGGAAATGTTGGTTCATGACTTTTTATTTATTTATTTTTTGCAGATGACCGTGCACTCACTGCATTCTTTAAAGCTGAGAAGCAAGCAATCTCTGCTGCTTGTACTAATTTTTGCCTAACAATTAGCACTGAGAAAACTCCATCAGCCAGAGCCACACCATCCAAATGTGGAGAAGTTCTGACTGATGGGGAGAAGTTCACTTGCCTTGGCACTGCACTTTCCAGGGATGTGCACACTGAGAATGACATTGATGCACGTATTGGGAAGACTGAAGGAAAATACTGGAGAAAGGGGGTATTGGTCCAACTACCCAACTGGAGGTCTGCAGAGGCTTTGTGATAACTCTTTGTTGTAAGCCTGTGACCTCGGGACAATATTCCAGTGCCATGTCAAGAAAATGAATCACTTACATTTGAATTGTCTTAGGAAAATCCTGAAGATCACTTTGGCAAGATAAGGCACCAGGGACTGAAGTTTTTCTCAAACTAAACTGCCAAGCATTCCAACTCTACCAAGGTAAAGTACAGCTCCCTTGGGCTGGGTGCCAAATGTACACTCGCCAAAAAGACCATTTTTATGGAGAACTCACACAGGGCAAGAGCTCACAAGGTGGTCAGAAAAAGGGACACTCTCAAAGTAATTGGAAATCAATTGTACAAAATGGGAGACCCTGGCATGGGACTGCCCAGCATGGAGTGCCCTCATCAAAAAAGGTGCTGTTCCCTAGGAGTAAAGCAGAATTAAAGTAGCTCAAAAGAAACACATGATAGGCAAATTTAGAGAATCCACCCCAGACATTTACAGGGACTATTTGTGTCCGACCTGTGGCAGAGCTTTTCAAGCTCATCTTGGTCTAATTAGCCACAATTGGACACTGACTTGGATACTGGTTAGCGACTTGACTAACATAGTCGTGTCTTTTGGACCTTTTTGAGAATGCAGGACAATGAACATACAACCAACATAAATTACCAACAGATTGCATTCCAATATGATTCCCAACATTTTGTGCTTTCTCAAAAAGATTTCCAATTGATACATTTAACAACTAAGGTGTAATTCTGATTATAGAAACACTATCTTCCTACATAGGGTATCCCTCTTTGGTGGCTTGTTTTCTTAACTTGATTTTTAAATTTTAAATGAAATCTCCAAAACCCCTGAACTTTTCCAAATGAAATATGTGTTTGTACTCTACCATTGAACTAGCTATATGTCTATGAGTAACTCATCTAGCTTTTCTGGGCCAAAGTTTATCATCTGTGTAATGAAAAAGTCATAATTTGTATTCCTTTACCCAAAGCAAACATGCAACCCTATTAATGTCTAATAAAAATTTAAACTGCCAACAATAAAAAGGAAAATCTGAGAAGTAAAAAAAGCTCCCTTTTATGTCTTTTTTTCTTTTTTCTCAGATCCAATAAGGAAAGATAAGACAACTCTTGAGCAAAATATCATAGGGACTTGACAGGAGGTATGAGATGAATATAATATAACCAAATATATTAAATTGTCCAAGGCTAGGGCTATGAAGTAAAACACCCTTCATAGTATTTGCATTGACTTTGTTAGCTTTGTCTTAAGATTACATAATTGCATCAGCCAAGACAAACTCAGGAAGTATATGAACACAATTATAAAACACTTTTTATACAATAAAGCCAGATCTAAACAATTGGAAAAAATGTAAATTGTTCTTGGGTAGATTAAACCATTATAATAAAAAGGACAATTCTCCCTAAATTAATTTACTTATTTAGTGCCATATTAATCAAATTACCCAAAAAAATTTCATAGAGCTGGAAAAAAGTAATAAAATTCATTTGGAAAAACAAAAGGCCAAGAATATTAAGGGAATTAATTTTTAAAAATGTATCGGCCCTCAAAGTGTATAAAACAGTAATCATCAAAACAATCAGGTCCTGGCTAAGAAATAGTGTGGTATTGGTATGGATTAGGTACACAATACAGTAGTAAATGACCATAGTAATCTAGGGTTTGATAAACCCAAAGATCCAAGTTTTGGGGACAAGGCCTTGCTATTTGACAAAAATTGCTAAGAAAACTGGAAAACAATTTGCTAGAAAGTAGGTATAGACTAACATCTCACACCAGATACCAAGATAAGGTCAAAACAGGTACATGATTTAGACATAAAAGGGAAATACCATAAGCAAATTAGAAGAGCATGGAATATCTTTCAGAACTATGGATGAAGGAAGAATTCATGACCAAATGAAATAGAGAACATTCTAAAATGTAAAATGGATAATTTTGATTATATTAAGTTAAAAAGGTTTTGCACAAATAAAGTCAATGTAACCAAGATTAAAAGCAAAGCAGAAAGCTAGGGGGGAAATTATAGCAGATGTCTCTTAATAAAGGCCTCATTTCCCAAATATATAGAGAATGGAGTTAAATTTATAAGAAAACAAGTCAAAGGATATGAACACAGTTTTCAGATGAAATTGGAAATCAATTATTGAGGTTTGGGAAGGGGGGTGGAGCCATGGTGGCAGCGATCAGACAGGAGTCTCTGTAACCTCCTCTAACCTCCCCTCAAACCAACAACATATGAAGCCTCTAGACTGATTCTGAAGCAAAAAAAATCCACAATATCTGGAGAACAACATGATTCTAGAAGAAGATACTCTGGAAGAACCTCAAAACAGGTCTGTTTTAATTGGGCAGGGGGTTGGCCTACTGAACCCAGACTGCAGCACAGGGAGACTGGGGCAGGGAGCTGGAGCAGGGAAATGGAACAGGAGTCGGAACAGGAGTGGGAGCGTTGTGCTTTTCACACACCTGGGAGTCTTCTGCGGGCCTCTTGGACCAATCTGTCCTGATTGTGGGCAGGTGGTTTGGAGGGTCTGCCTTTTGAGGGGGATAGATTGTGAACCACTGAACCCCTGATGAGCATTGGACCTAGCTGCCATTACACAGCACCTTAAAGCAATCAATCAAACAACAGGACTGATAAGCACCAGAAATAATTCAATCAACGGAGCTGCCCAGTACCTGAAATAATTCAATCAGCAGAACCGCCCCAGGGTGAACTAAAGCAGAACTGCCCAGCCCCTGACATAATTCAATCAGCAGAACTGCCCAGTTCCTGAAATAACTCAATCAGCAGAACTGCCCCAGGGCAAATTAAAGCAGCTGTCCCACCTTTGCCCTAAACAGACCTCACACCTTTAAAAAAAAAATGAATAAAAAACCAAAAAGAGCTCTCACCATAGACAACTTCTATGGAGAGAGGGAAGAACAGACCTCAAATCCTGAGGCCCCTAAAGGTAAAGCAACTCCAGAAAAAGCCCCAAAGAGAGACATAAATTGGTCTCCATGTCACAAGGCTTTCTTTGAAG